>RCHF01000747.1:0-15064 GCA_003987895.1 Neonothopanus nambi
GTATAGGACAAATCACAACACAGAGCGCCGCAAAATTCATCAGAAGAGGTACGTGTGAGATGGCCGGCATGTCGTTACGAAGTCGCTCATTCATTCAAAGAACAAAGGGATCAAGATGCCGATGGAAATAGAGCCGGTACAGATCACAGCAGATGTGGACTTAGATTCGCTGATGAAGCGCGCATTCGATACCGAGGGGCGAGAAGAAGAGGAGCTGGAAACTTTTGAGAACGTCGATACACTGCTGGACAGGCCTGGTACATCTGTGGCAAAAAGGGGCTTGAAGCGGCGTCGGGAAGAAGGTGAAGACGTAGCTGAGACAGAGGGAGGAAGGAAGAGAGGCGATGATGGAGAGAAGCAGTCCTATACTAACTGGAAGCAGGCAAAGAGCAGGGCGAATAAGTATGCAGTCAGCGGGCATGCCCAAGGCTACAGAAAGGTGGTAGATACGGCATCGCCAGAACACACCGATTTTGATTCAGAGTCATTGCCAATAGCAAATGGGTCCTATGTTGGGGTGGATTTCACGCCATATGGCAGAACAGTAGAGAGAGAAAAACAGTACTTCAAAGACATAGGGTTTCAGTACGTGGGGTGGCATGGGCAGTGAGTATAGACTTATATACGAGGAGTGGCTACAACTAACCAGGTCTGCAGCGTAGCAAAGCCTCTTATCGACCGCAAAGGCCGTGTGATCGCAGTAGGGGTGAAGAAAATAAAAAATCCGAAGTACGAGGAAGATTTGAGAGAGGGGTTCAAGCTCATAGAAGAGACACGAGCCGCTACAACCTTTGAGGGCGCGGAAAAAAAACATAAGCATGGTATGTTCCCAGCTGTCGCATATGGTATATCCTATGGCAAAGGTCAACCCAGACCGATGTGGCTAGGAGGCAAACGTCAAAAGATGATGGAGGAACTACTAAACAGACCATGCTTTCAGAACATCGCGGCAGCACAGAGTGGTAGGTCAACAATGCATACAAGGTTGTACACAAAAACTCACAACTCGGTCGCTACAGCCGCATATGCTGCGTGGTCTCCCAAGAACTATGATTATTATTTCCAATGAAGCTATACGAAAAGCTACCTGATCTACGCCCTAACTTTCCCAAAAGCGTGTTCGCATGCACCACTGTCAACTTTGGCCCTTGAACGCGCACATATATCCATACTGATGCGAAAAACACAGCACATGGCATGTGCACGGTGACGTCGGGTGGTTCATATGATAGCGCAGAAGGCAGACATATTATATTTTGGGACTTGAAGATTATCATGGAGTTTCCACCGGGGTGTACCATTCTCTTGGCTTCAGCGCTCCTTTGTCACTCAAACACACCAGTCAGAAAGCACAAAACACGTTTCTCTATAACTCAATATACTGCCGGGGGCATATGGAGGTGGCTGGATGCAGACGGTTGAACAAATATAGAACTAAAGAAAGCAGGGCAGCATGAAGACAAAATGCAGAAGGAGGAACAAAATAAACTACGGCGCCAGTGGGCCATGGGAATGTTTTCTACCTGGGACGAGCTCAAGTCGATGTCTAAAGGTTCTTGTGAAGATTAACGGTCAAACAAGTATCATATTGCAGGGTAAAAAAAGCAGCTATGTAGTACATATTCAGACCTGAACATTCAAAGGTACATACAGACTTTTCAGAGAAAAAAAGTACAAACAAGCGATATTTTTTGATAAGTTTTAAGTAGAGTATTCTTCTTTTGTACTTTGCTTTTCTTCTATGAAATAGCATATAGCTATGACGAAGGCGTTAAGATTAGCGATGGAAAACGAGCGCGGAAAAACATGAGAACATCTGAGAAAGACAAAACATAAGACCAGGTGGGACACAGCATACAATGAAATCAAACTCACAACAGTTAGACAGCGATTATGTAGAGCCCTCCACCAGCGGATTAGTGAGGATGATGACAAACAAGATATTGAAGTGAGCCGTGAAATACAGGGTGTCTTTTAGGGGAGGCCAGCCGGAAAGGGTGAAGCCAATGGTAATGAGCAAATTGACGGGTACCTCTGACTTAGAAAAGTGATCGAGGTTGGTGAGGCTGTCCCAGTCAGCTGGCCAAAAAGCAAAGCCGTTATACAGCTGCGTTCCCTTCTTCGTCTTACCGAGATGAGCACGCCCATCATATATGGGAACTGCACACGTGTCCAGAGACGGTCATGAGATACAGGTTGTGCAGGTAAAAGGAAGAGTGGTACATACCTCTTTCACTGTACAGCAAGAAGGGCAGAAACCGGGTGCCAGCAGGTTGAGCCACAGCCGCAACACTGGAAGGATTGGACGGGGTCGCGAAGCTGAAGGAATGCGAAGGCCGAGAATTGGCTGTAAAGCAGCCAACATGAGCACAAAAACTATAGAAAAGTTTGACCAAAACACTTACAGCTTCCTCCGGATTGAGGCTGCCAATCCTCTTTGCGAGTTTGAAAGGCAATGGCGCTGCCATTGCAAGGCGTGTGGAAAGTTTCAACGCCAAAGTGCGCACCTACGCAGGCCTGGAAGAGCTCAGACTCCTGCTGGAACGGGTGGACCCATATTTTCTTGGCACGAGAATTAGAGAGWCCAGCACCTTGAGACAGCTGGCTAAGGACACAAATGCCAGACAAGACCATGACAGCATTGTCCCTGCGACCAGGAAGGTTCGTGATTGTGGCGCAATCGTAACCATGTCGAATGATGTCAGGCCCAAGACAAGCCATGTTGACAAAGGTGAGGTGCTGTTTAAACTTGACACTAAGGCGGAGGCAGCTAAAAAGAATGATCAGTCAGAAAAGGCAAAAAAATAACAGACCAGGTAGAAAAGAACATACACTTGTGCATTCTGATCTAATGCTTCAAGTACCTGTCCATAATTAGCAGACAGTACATCACCAGACGCATCTCGAGACATCACATATGGAACCATATATGCAGGAGCAGGCAAGTCAGTCAAAGTCTTGTAGTAATCTTGTAGGGTAGAGTGTTGAAGAGCGACGTTGAGAACAGGAGGCACGTTTACGCCAGCATCAGGAGATGCTGCATCGGTCTCTTCCTGCTCGTCGTTGTCATCGGCAAAGTCGCTGCTAAAAAAAAACAGTTTCAGCAAAACAAGTGAAAAGACACCACAAATAACACTTACACTCTGTCAACCTCAGCCAAAGGCAAGGTATCAGAGTCAGACCTAAAGAGCAGGCAAGTAATCAATAAAGGAAGAGAGAAGAAGAAAAGAAGAAAAGAAGAAAAGGAAACAAAACAAACAACATACTGGGCAGCCTTATTTTCGTCGTCAGAAACAAAGGGATCCACATATGCATCGAAGGAAACACCTCCGTCAACAGAATCACTGTCGATGTGATCTCCAGAGATGCTAGTGTCATCGACATCGGCATCGCTGTCGACACCGGAAGTTCTAACTTCACAAGCATCATCAGAAAGCTCAACAACAGCGTTGTCAACAGCAGCAACATCAACATCGTCATCGGCAACAACATCAGCGTCATCAACAGCAGCAACGTCAGAGTCGTAAACAGCGGCATCCGCACCCATGAGGTCAGACATAGGAGATCCCACGTCGACTACATCGTCAGGAGCGAGGCTAAATGGAAAAGAAAGGAAATTGTCAGACACAAGTAAATAGGAAAAAACAAGCATGAACTAACGCTGCATCGTCCGAACAGGTCTCTCGCTTGACAGTGACAGCACTCCTAATCAGAGAGGTCAGAAGAAGTAACAACAAAAAGAAAAGGACGGTTACTTACGCAGCAGCAACAACAGAACCGGCATCAGAAACCTTTTTGCGCGACGCTGTAGCCGATTTACCTGCAGGCTTGGAAGCGGCCCTGGCCATCACAAGATAAGACCGGGGAAGGACGACATAGAAAGGCAACATACTTTTTATTAAGTGACGGAAGAATGTCCTTCGGATCCAGAAATTCCTCAGGGTCGGAGTCTCTGAAAAGCAAGGATACAATTCAGCAACGAAGAGATAGAAGCATGTAGCAAAAGAAACCACTAACGACAAGACCAGGATGGGCGAGCTTGCCTTTGGTGCAGGCTGGTTTTTCTTAACAGGCGCAGGCTGCTGCTGCTTGTTCTTGGAGACACACTTGACCACCGGCTTGAGAAGGTCAGCAAGGGGCGAGTCACCGGTGGGCAACCGAAGCTTGCTCATGCTAGAAGGAGAGAGATATAATGAACACGAACACAAAGATAAATAAACCAACAGCACTTACGAAGTGGCCAAAGGTGTGGCAACGCTAACTGCATTGATGTTGATGGGATTGTCAGTTTCGTCGGCGTCAATCGAAGCAGCGCTCAAAAGGCGTGCAGTGGGCTTGGGTCTATGGAAGAGAGAGAGAGATCAGCGAAAAACACAGAGAAAAGAAAGCAAAAGTACACCTACTGCCTGCCTGAACGACGAGGAGGTGTACTATGGACAGGCTCAACTTGAGCAGAGACCTGAGATTGGACACGTTTTTTAGTGGGAGAACCCTCACTGCAAAGACGAAGATGAGCGTGAGGCAACAGCAGAGAACTACCAAACATAAAAAGACAGGGAGGAAAACATACTTGGCAGCAGACTCAGCTGGCCATTTTTTTGGAGAAGATGGAGGGGTCGCGGCCACAACGTCGGCGTAGGAAGGAACAGCAGCAGCTGCAGCTTGACACGACGCTGCGTTCGAAGAGCAAGGAACAGAGTTGGAGGTTGTTTTGCTGGATGTGGATGCCAAAGAGACGAGGCTGAGATGGACTTAGGGAATTGTTGTACACGAAAGACTTAGCATTATATACCGCCTCAGGATGCAAGCAGGACTTAGCCGTGCCAAATTTTTTTCAAAAAAAAATCGTTAGCCAATGGAAAAATCCTCGGAGTTCGGGCACAGAATGTAAAAGCCGACATGCATCCCATAGAAACAAATGAGGTATGACAGAGAAGCTGAGACACGAGGCACAGAGTACTAAGACTGAGCCAATGACAGCTCGAGAATAGAACAGGGCAAGATAGTTGCAAAAAGTCACAAGTACAACCAATGCTGAGGATGGACATAAGCATTCAATATTGATTCAATATATGGGATGAAAATACATACAAAAAAGCAAGAAAGGGGTGGATATTGGACAAGAGGGACAGAACAACCACCTCCGTCATCCACAGGACAAGCCGGAGCAGGAACAAGTGAGGAACCGAAGTGCAGAGAGAGGTCCTGTAGACAGCTTTAATTAAGACAGTGTGAATCTGATAAGGAAGAAGAGAACGAGACCGAAGAGAACGACGCTGAAGAGAACGAGACAGAAACTGCTGCTGAGAGGTTGGACGCACCAATGTGCAGAAAAAAGGGCTGAAGAGAAAAGGCAATTACTGGAAGACACAGTATGAGTACGACGAGACCCAAACAGCAGCTAAGAGCTGGTACAAACTGATGCACAGAATAAAACACTGAGGGTGGAACAGATGCACAGGCGGCGATCAGAGGATATTGCATGACAATCCAAGTACGTATGAAACAGACAGGAACCGAACAAAACCAATGTAAGGGCCGAAAGCAGCAGGAACGTGACAGCAGTGAAACACTGTGCCAGCTGAAGAGCAGGAGGTTGAGGCTCGAACGAGGAGAGCTGTTGAGCAGGCCAGGACCAGAGGGCAAACTGTGGTGACACAAACATGTACTAATAAGATATCCGAGGTTGTCACATAGAAGCAAACACAGAACGAGGGGTCCAAGAGCACAGCGACTGGGCAGCAAACAGGACAAGAGGAACCAGCTGACTCTGAGAAGGATGACTTGAAACATACCTGCACGCCAGCGTTGTCAGAAGAACAACCATAAAGACCAGAGACAGCTCGAAAAATACCCACTTTTACAGAAGCATTGAGGACAGATCTGCAAGCACAGTGCAAAGATGGACCCCAAGTACTATAAGTTCAAGACCGCTAGTAAGACACAGTTTATCCTATACTATAAATTAGCACGGTCTTTCGCACGCCCAAAAGCTTACTAATAATTAGCTAATATTTACTAAGCGGACTTAGTTCCAAACATAGTATCGTTTTGATTCAGACCGGCAAAACGGCACAACGACCTAAAACAGATTCTAACGCATCCGGCAATCCGGCAACAGTCAATATTTCGAGTTCCCCGCACATCGAGACAATCTACTTTCAAATTTCTGCAACGTTGAGGCCACCAGGGATGAACTATGATCGATGGCCAGTGTCTTTCTTTCCTTTTTTCCTCCAACTCTTATGTCTGCCTACTGCAACTTCAAATTATTCATGTAGGTTTTGTTATTTTGCTGCCATAGTTGAAATGCCAGCTTCTCCTCAAGAAATGCATATACATACATTAATATAGAAAACCTATATAGGAAAATAAGAGAATTTGAGAGGAGATTAGCATTCTTCTTAGGTATGTATTTATGATTACTCTAATGTCATCTGTCATTATTAACATTTTATTTCTTATAAGTTTCAATTTACAACTGCTTCATATGTAAGACCCTTGGCTACTTTTAAACTTCTCTTTTACCTGGCTCATCATATAATAGAGAAACACCACCAACAACACCTCAGCGCCAGCATAATGCTAAGCATGAGTGAGAGAGATCATCCAGAGAGATGAATAGCCCTCAGATGCACTATACACCTCAACATCATCAGTATGGACTACCAATTCCATTCAATCTGCACATCAAGCAGAAAGCTGCTCCTTCTCACCACCTTTCACAGACTGAATTTCAAGAATTGTCAATATCAGCTAACTCCCTAAGGGAACCCATGAACAGATTGTAGGCCAATGCATACAGCACTCAAGGATTTGGAGAGAAATACAGGTTCTGCATTCAAAGCATAATAAGTAGCTAGAGACCAGTACACTAGAGAACCAGGAGTATGCAGAATGGCTACTCAAAGTTGGACATGGAACTGCACCAATAACAGATTCAGAAAACAAAATCAGATTAGATCCTTCAATGAAGTGTGGTGATACTCCAGCTTCCTTGATTACTGCTATCTATATAGGGCTAGATTTAGTCCATCCCAATCATAATAATGATGATTGGTTTTTCAAATGCACTATGCTCTCTGCCCAGAATGACAGTGTAGATGAACTGAATCATATGTCTTTAGACTCTTTCTGGAGATGAGATGGTATTCCATAGTGCAGACTCTGCAGTTATAGAGGAAGAGGCAGATAGTGATTTTCAATATCCCACAGAATTTCTCAATTCAAGAAAAGGCTCTTGCCTCCCACTTTCATAATTGAGGCTAAAGATTGGAACTCCTATTATGCTTTTGAGAAATCTGGATCCTTCTCAGGGGCTCTGTAATGGTACCAGAGGAATTTTAACCAAAGTCACTGGCCCTGTACTAGAGATCCAGATATTGGGAGGTGACTTTGTTGGAAAGACAGTATTTATCCCCTGTATCACTAACACCATTTAATCTTGACTTACCCTTTACTTTGACACATCAGCAATTTCCAGTATGGCTTTGCTTTGCAGTGTCAATCAACAAATTGCAGAGACAATCAGTGGATCATGTTGGCTTAGATCTCCATATTTCTGTCTTTATACATGGTCAGCTTTATGTTGCACTGTCACACTGCACCTCAAGTCAACACATAAAGGTTCTATTTCTTGAAGGCAATACTTATTACAATTTCTAAGTAATACAGATCATGGCTGATAGTCTCTTTTTAGGGAGAAGAAGAGTGTACAACACAAAACATAGTATATCCAGAAGTACTGCTTAAGACTACATGATCACTGAATGTATCCTATTACTGTATGACATGATCACCCAGGTTAATAACCCCTGCCCGTGCCGAAGGCACGGGTCAAGCTAAGCTTGTGTATTTTGAAACAATAACATATGGATCACTCACACGTAGGGAAATGCCTGGACGAGCTAACAAAAACGAGGATGACGGGAGACTTTGCCCCGGCACACCTCGCAACGTTCACAAAGGCAAGTTGGTGAACTATCGAACACGGCATTTGCTGACCATAAACACGCGTAACAGGAGGCGCAATGGAAAGAGAAAATCAATGCCATGGTCATCGGGATCCCACCTGCATGGCAAGTGGTCGTCAAAAACGAAGACAACTGGGAAGAAAAGGTGTTCGTGGTGCAAGGTATATTGGTTAATAAAGATCTTCCTCCTGTCAAGGTGAACGTGAAGTGAGTAGTCAGAATCATATAAACTGCATGTTGAGCTAACCTGGCAATGAAGGGGAGGGAAGGCGTCATATCTGAGACAAGCTGTCGAAATTTCGGGGTTGGGAAGTGCTGTATTCGACGACGCAGTACAGGGCATTGAGGACATCGACGGCTTTCTCTCTCGTAACGTTCCGGAAGAGGCTGTGGAGACACTTAATGTTGTTGGTTCCTTCCAAGGCTGGAGGACTATTGAGGCGGCGAATAGATATTTCACGTCCAGGAACATGGTGGGATACAAGGAAGCAGTGGCATTCGAGGAGGGCATAGATAGCGACGGCAGGCTGGAGAAGCTGGCAGGAAAATCTCATGTCCACACCGCTGAAAACAGGGTCCAGTATTATGAAAGGAAGACGAGCAGTACAGGAGAGCAAAGGTGCGGTGACAGCTAGAAAGAAATAGTATAAGCACTAACTCTGACATACCCAGCTTCAAAAAAATATACCCTGTGGCATTCAAGACTGGCGATATCGTTGAGATAAAACTAACGTTGATGATGGTAGAAACAGGAGGAAAAGGAAAGGAGAAGAAACATCGTTGTGTCTCTGTCTTGAGATCCATGACACTGTTGGACGGCACTGTATCCGAGGTAAGCCAAAATACCCATTATAGCATGAAGACACACTGACTGGAAATTGCATACAGGACACGCACCACACAGGTGCAAGGAAAGGGGCCACCGCGATTCTGAAATGAAAGGCGGACTACGATGAAGAGATGGAGGGAGAGGCAAGTGCAAAGATGAGCCGTATGGTTGTGACCGAGTGCAAACAGTAGAGGAGACAGACATTCATATATTCATAAGGTGACACGAAAACAACGTAGATACAGAAAGAAATAAAACATGGCCTGATGTGATATGTACGGAAAACATAAGGAGAATAATATATGAGTACAAACAAGACAAACCACAGACAATGAACATTTGAACTTTCTCTTGTCATCAAGATTCGTCAGAGTTCACAGTTAACAGGAACGGACGCAGGGAAAAAGCAGGCGAGATAAGCATGTGACTGATTAGCCGGCTGAAGCGGCAATCAGCGGCTTCACGCTTAACGGGAATGGATTTTAGCAGAATTTGTCCGGAGAAAGAACAAGTTCTACATTTCATTACAAACTCGTAATTATTATTGGTAGTAACAGAGCTAAAACTACGTGCACGACAGCACAGTGTCACCGTCACCCAGGGGTTCGGGTTTCCATGCTCCACATCAGTGGAGCTGTCACTTCAGTGAACAACGTCTTGTCCATTGCTTCCATCATCATCACTGATGACTTCTCGAGCCTCTTCCTGTGCAGCACACATGGAAGGTGCCATCTGATTCTTCGGGCTTACCACCTCACTGTATAGGTGGGTGTTCACAGCCGAATCAGAAGGGCGCACTCCCAGAGATGGAGCACAACTTGGGACAGGAGTATTGGCAGGAGTAGACAGAGAAGAGATGGACTCACCTATTTCTTGAGTAGCAGTGACTTCCGTTTGTGACTGAGTAGCCCGTTGTAAGTTGTAGCGAGACATTTGAGAATGAAAGTAAAGATTTTTGTCATCCTAGTCAGATGTCGTGGTTGATCAGACCAAGGTTATCCAGAGGTCGGGCAAGGTTTTTTAGATACACAGTAGAGGGTTCAAAATATGTGGCGTCAGAGCGAGGGGAATGCGGTGACAACACATGAAGAGAGAGAGAAAGATGGAGGCACTTGAGAACCATTGTAACTCATATAGAATTCAAGAGAACCTAACCTACGAGACTGTACAGGAAAAGTATTTATACTAGAGAAAAGAGTGGCTGTGCATATTAAGTACGAAAAGAGTAATGGTTTAGAGGGTCTAGACAAATAGAAATAAACAAGCGTTCGTTGATAGCTATGTTTCCGCTACACAAATGCTGTAGCGTTGAGGCGAACGTATCTTCGTTTGAAAGGGTAAAAGAAGTAGGAGAGAAACAAGAGTAAGAGATGATAAATTCAGAATCAATGCGTGGTCCACAAGAAAAAGAAACAAAAAAACCCGAAAGCTCAATACCAGAATTCTTAGCATCCTATCTGCCACCGTGGGTGGTGAAGAACTCATTGACGCCAAGATCTATCAAGGTGCTCTAGGTCTTGAGGTGCTGGCTGGTGTCTTGGGTGGCATATGTGTTAATTCTGCCTAACACATCGTTGAAAACTCTGGGTTCTGCGTGAGTCTCATCTTCACCTTTAGCGATTTCAACTTGAGCTAATTAGTTCATTTCTCTCAGAGCATTCTTCACTGTCCTATGCAGCTTCTTCCTCCTACCTAACCTTTCTGTCCAACTATTCATCTTTGTGTGTTTCGTGTTTCCCTTGGTATTTGTCAGAATCTTCGTCTCAATTTTTTTTCTCTGGCAGACAGTATCAATTCTAGTCATTGGTCTTCTCCTGGGATGGGGCTTGGGCATCATAGCTATGTAAGCAGCAAATCCCTTGCATAGCCAGGCTCTTCTTCGTGCTACAGTCGCCCAGGCTCAGAGTAGGTGTGTCCGTCATTTTTTACATCTTTCAGCTGTTGGAGTGCTCATCGATGGAATCGCCGTAGTAACTGTTTACTCACATTCAAAATTACCCGCCCTACAAGCTAATCCGACTCTAGCACAAAACTCTGCGACTTTTCACAGTTTGTTCTTGGATAGGAGGTATGACATGACACATTTTTCGTACGTTGCTCTTAGGGGTGCCAACAGCTCGGCTCAGCTGGCTCGTGGCTCGCTGAGTCATAATGGCTCGGCTAATGGCTCAGGAGCCGTTTAGAGTTATCGGCTCGGCTCTTTGAGTGGCTCTGAGCCGTTAAGCCAGTGGCTCAGCCGCTTCAATTACATCTTGTCACACAATAAGAAAAGCAAGCTGGTATTGTCTCTAATGAGTACTCAATGAATATTTACATCAATGAGGAAGAGAAGACATGAAGTGAGGTGAGGCAAAGAACTCAATTAGGAAACAAATTATGGGACCTTGTGGGAATTTCCATTTTGGGAGGTTCAAGCAATTCAAGTGCGAAGTATGTATATGTACAAAAATCCTAGTAGTATTCTAATATATGCAATAAAACAATACTTCAAGGCTTGAAGTACCCTAGCTGTGTCCATTTACCTCAAATTGAAGTGTGCTATGAGAAAGGTGGTGACCTGTCAGCTAAGTGACGGCTTAGCCGTTTGAAGCCGTTAGGAGCTGCCTGGAGCCGCTTACTCAAATGGCTCTGGTGGAGCCATTTGAGTAAGCGGCTCATCCCGGCTCAGCTAGGCTCCGGCTCAAGCCGATGAGCCAGCTGAGCTGTTGGCACCCCTAGTTGCTCTCGAGTTGAAATGGAAGGCAGGAACAGCTCTTTGGTGGTGTATCGGTACTTCTTAGGCCTCGCAGTGTTCCTATTCGCAAATCTCAGAGTGTACACCCTGAAGCTTACCCTCATGAGTATATTCGGGACTATAGCTGTCGATATATTTTGCATGTGTGTTCGCCATTTTTCTATACTCCCTAGCCCACTCGCTGATCATATTTTCTTTGACTCTTACATGCAGTCAGTAGGGCCTCTCCTCCCCTCCTTCCAACCAATACCCTTAAATTCTCTCCTAATCTCAGTAGCATCATTCATGTCGCTTGGGTTTAGTTATGGGAGGTGGAGCAGTGATGACCGTTGTTGGTGTTGGTGACTCGGGTCAGTGAGTGTGATTCCTTTTGCCTTTTCTTCGTGTGGTTTTTCATGTGACTAATGTGCATATATATTTGAGCAGACAGTGGTATTGCGAGATTGAAAGCAGGAGAAAGATGCGCCCAACGCTTCTTCTACCACCTCATTGTCATCTTCCTCGTCTTTGTCTTTCACTATCTCTTCCCGCCTCCCGCTCACCCAAGCACATCCAACATGCGCCTACTATCATACATCACAACTCTCAATACCAAACTTGAAACAGTGCATGGTGTACGTCTGGTGGATGTCTTGCCCATTATTGAGGATGCTATGAAAGAGCTTAGGGCAGCAGTGGTAGATGGGTTGGCGTGTATGAGGGGTGTGTTGGTGGGTATTAATTTGATGAGGTGGAGAGGGGATAAGACCAAGACGAAGAGCAGTACAGAGGCGGGGGGAGGGGAAGGGGAAGAAACTGATCTGAAGAGGTTAGATGAAGGTATTGAGAAGCTTAGGAAGGCTTGGGAGGTGTTTGTGAAGCATAGTATGCTGATAGTGATTCCAGCCTCAGTGCCGATGCTGATACCTCGAGAGAGGGAGTGTCAAAACCAGGCTTTAGTGATGGCCTGGGTACTTGGATTGCCGGTATTACCTGGTGCCAAATACACTTTTTTCATTTCCATGTTTCCTCGCATCTCCCATCTGAGTCGACGATACCTGAGCACCTCACCCTTACCTCGCAACTGTCTCCTAACCCTAACCCTCACTTCATTCACCACTGTTGGCACCTACACCCTCAGCTCACTCTACCGTCCACTCCCCATATCCCTCTTCTTCCCTCCACCAGCCCCAGCCCCACCTCCAACCCTCTCTCCCTCGAATCCCAAGCCTACACTACAAAAATCAACTCCAAACTACTCTCTCTACCACTCCTCCAATCCCTCTGCTCAAAGCTCCATGCTGAATTGGAACAGTACAAAGCTAGACCCTACACGAACCATGCTGAGGATCGAAGGGTTAATTTAATCATTTCACCACAGGGATTTTGAGGGGACTGGGAAAGTTGGTTGTTCCTCCCGTTGTTTGGTGTAGGAGAGATGAAGGGGAGAGTTTTGTTTTTTTTTTGCATGTTGGGAGGGGACTTTGTGAGCATGATGGGTGTATTCATGGGGGTTTGTTGGCTACGCTTTTGGATGAGTATGGCTAGGACTGTGTGTTGATTACTTTTATTCTATTCTGTCTCTCTTTCTCGAGAGTTAATGTTAATGCGGGCGTGTTTTATAGGCCATAAACAATTTACCAGAACGTATCGGCATTACGGCAACACTCAACATAACCTATGGCGCACCAACAAAAGCTGATCAATTTATAGTCATCCACACCAAACTCGACCATGTAAAGGGTAGAAAAGCAAATGTTTCTGCGAGCATCGAAGATATGAACGGGACACTTTTGGTTGAAGCTATGTGAGTTCCCCTCACATCTTCGTCTCTTATGATCTTCATCTCACTCACTCACCACTCCAGCGCAATGTTTGTCCAACCACGCTACGCAAAACTCTTAAACAAAGCCGCTGTTGCTCAAGCACTCAGTAAACCTCTGGCATTACCTAGCCAGACTGACTCACAGACCGACTCGGAGGGGATGAGTGAACCAATACATCTAGCTGATGGGGAGAGGTTGAAGGATTTGAGGAAGGAGCCGTAGCCCGTAGGAAAGGAGCTTTGTTCGGTACTTAGAATGAGTGGAGACAATGATATATTTGTTTCAATAAAACTCTGCCAAACGTGTCAAATGCGCCTCCTCAACTTCCCCTCGCCTCATTGCATTAATATTCACCGGTATCCTCTTCTGAATATCAATCTCCAACTCCCTCCTCTCACCCTCCATCTCTCACACAGAGTCAGTCCAGGACAATCCCTCATCAACACCCTCAGCTACATCCCCTCCAATACCACTCACCCTTGCACCGATGATACCTGCAAGCTCTGCAAGTGCGAGGTAGGGGTTTGCGGCAAGCAGTCTCATCAACGCAACGCATTTTGATTCTTCAAAGTGACGGGAGTTGGGGGAGTGGGGTGAGGCGGGGTTTGCTGGACGGATGAGGACGGGGGATTCAACTTTCATGGTTTTTGGTTCCGGATTCCATAGTCACAGTGAATGTACTTCCACATCCGAGATTCTCTTATAGGATGTGGGTGTGGGATGGGTAATTGCCGGTAATGCAGAAGGTCAAATGTACACTTCTATTAGTATTACCTTTGTAAGTATAATAACTAGTTGGGTTCATTTACCCCTCAAATCACCATACCATTGTAAGTATGTAGGAAAGAGATTTAAATTGATAGAGAAAGCACCCATATATACCATAATACTCAAGCCCCTGCCAGCCTGATTGTACAGACTTTATGATCCCTCATATGTACAGTCTGCTACCAAGTGTCTGATCCTTTCATTGTATTACTCCTACAATTGCAAGGCAGTGAAAAGCAAAGTCTATCCATGGAATGGTATCCATGACTGAGATGAGAAACAGGACCCATAGAAATGTGATGCACTTACTATTCTATTACCAGCTTTAATGCTTCTCTCTTGTGAACAATCTCTTAACCTTTCCCAACATGTTTCTCTTCTGGTTAGGGCTGGACATAGAAGGGGTAGCCACATTGCTAGAACTCTGAAGCTCATGATTGATAGATGTCAGAAGCTCTGTATAAGAGAGTGTGTCTGGATGCTCCTCTCCAAGTACTCTCCTGCTGACCTCAACAACCTTTTCTTGCAGCTCCTGGGCCTCTGTCCATCTTCCTAGGTAAGAATAGGTGGAGGCCAAATTGTGAATACTGGAGAGAGTGTATGGATGCTCCTCTCCAAGTACTCTCCTCCTGACCTCAACAACCTTTTCTTGCAGTTCCTCAGCCTCTCTCCATCTTCCCAGATTAATATAGGTCTTGGCCAATTCATGAATACTAGTGAGAGTGTCTGGATGCTCCTCTCCAAGTACTCTCCTGCTGATCTCAACAACCTTTTCTAGTAGTTCCTCAGCCTCTCTCCATCTTCCCAGCCTAATATATGTCTTGGCCAATTCATGAATACTAGTAAGAGTGACTGGATGCTCCTCCCCAAGTACTCTTCTTCTGATCTCAAGAACCTGTTCTATCAGTTCCTCAGCCTCTTTCCATCTTCCCATCTTTGAGTAACACCATGCTAT
>RCHF01000749.1:0-19081 GCA_003987895.1 Neonothopanus nambi
ATGAATGATATCTATCAGTATTCTTAGTGGTGACTTGAGTTTGTGAAGGAATGCGCAAGGAGCGGGACTTAGGCGCGAGCGGCGGGACTTAGACGACGGCGAGGAGTGTATTATATAAGATTTATGTATAAGCGAGGCGCTGCCGACGAGGGAACTAAGCGAGCAATGGGAGGGATGGGCGGTGATGGCGACGAGCGGACGGAGGCGACGAGCGGACATAGCGGAGTGGATTAGATAACACGGAGACATGCGGAACGGGTGTAACGGACTTACGGACTTACAGGTACTTACGCTCGGACGCAGACTCTTACAAATGATGGTCTATGGAGAGCTCTGGACCCCTTCCTTTTACAAGATATTCATATTTATTAGAGGAATTGTTGGAGGTGTGAGGAAACAACGCCATCAAGGGCTACATCCTTGCCGCAACCGGGGTTGCTTGGCAGGTCCGTTGTTCCGGGACCATGTGATGTCGAGGTGATATCAGTGATGACCGAGGCGGATGTACGTCTACAACTGGCTGAGGAGGAGGCGGAGCAGGCGAAGATTGGAAGCCCTGCGCTGCATGAGGTGTCACCGAGTGCTTTTATTTTGCAAGGCCTGGAATTGGAGGAGCAGCAGTACGTACAAGTCCGTTTTATTGGGTTGGTTTGTGTGTGGTAACAACGCAAGTAGGCGATCTTTAAAATTTGATGTAAAAGGAAAGAAGTTCGCGACCGCACAGCAAAAGGCGACGTTGATCGAACGACGTACTAAACTTACGCGGGCTATCGGCCGGTTCCGTTCATTGCAGGCGACATATATGCCTGTCGCGCTGCTGCTGCTGTCAAAAAGGAGAGAGGAGATGGCTGGAAAGACCTCGGATGGGACAACGGAGGAAAAGGCTGAGGATATTCCGTTGTTCTTGCCAAGTGAGGTGCCGGAAGACGTCCGAGGATCGGGGTGCCTAGCGGGAATTGATGAGATTGAAAGAAAGTTCCAGGATGCCCAGCTCCGAAACGCTCTCAACAGCCTGCGAAACCATTTGCATATGAAATCACGCTTACTCACCTACCGGACCACTAACGTTGCGCACCAAGGCGCAGTGTCGCGTTCGAAAACCCTATTCCTGCGCAATCAACGCCAGATTGACGGGGATGCAGCCAAGTATCAAGATGCGTGGAAGGCAATGGGGAGACTGGTGGGGAGTGATATGGTGAAGTGGAGAAAATTGGCGCCTAAAGACATCTGGATGATGGATGGGGGTGAAGACCGGGCCCTCGGCAATGCTCGGAAGAAGGTATCTGACCGGAAGAAGCGGAGGCAGGGGGAAGATACCGAGGCGGGGCTGCCAGGAGAGAGGAATGAAGCGGCAAGGAGCCTGACGAACGCTCGAAAGAGTGTGGGAGAGGGCCACTGTGAGGTTTCATGGATCTGGATGGAAGGCGGTACAGGGGAGGCAGTGGATAATAAGGCATTGGAGGAAAGTGAGTGATTTTAATGAACCCTATATTTCGTGCCACTGATTTAGTGAAGTAATACGCGTCGAATGGTGCAAGGCGTATGCCCGTGCGAAAAGGTGGGAGGAGGAGGTTGATTTGCTGAAGGAGGAAATGCGGAGGTGTCTGGTGACCCTAGAGTGGAATGCGTGGCAGTGGGAGGCAAGAGCAATGTACGAAGGACCCTTGGCGCAGGAGACGGACGATTTGCACAAAGAGGGTGTGGCTGCATATGCCCACAACCAGGCTGCGCTATTCCGTGCAATTAAAACGCGATTCACGTGTCTCTGGAACGATATTGATGTGAAACGAAGCAGGATCGAGGACAAGGTGTTGAGACGTGAGGCGGAGGGAGCAACGGAAGAAGAGTGTAGTGGAGAGGGGAACGAGGAGCTGGAGGCGGGTATTCCATCGGCGGATGCTGAGGAGGATGATCTAGATGATGGCGATGATGAGGGAGCGTTAGAGGAAGTTCCAGAAGATATGTAGGAAGTGTAATATCTTACTGGAATGTAGTTTTGTTGTGATTTTGCAGTACAGAGGCGGGGGAATGCAAGCAATATGTGAGGCCGGCATTAACGGATGGGTACCATTTTGGGAATAGCAATGATTATCTAATAATTCGGTCAAAAAATGCAATAAATAACGAATAAATAACGGATAGGCATTAAATAATGGATGAGTAATAAATAATGGATAAGCCCACCTGTAAAAATGCTTATAAATAAGGGTCATGTGGTCTTCCTGACTGTTTTCAAACGCCGCCTGCCCAATTTATCCAACCGCCTGCCTGATTCAGGTATGCTCAGACTTATGCCTACATACTATGCATTACATGTGCCAGGCTACTATCTACATACAATGCATATTAGTTACAGCTACAGCTGCAGTCAAATAGGAAAGATGATTAAAAATGGAGAATCAGAGGAAATCGAGAAAGAACTCACGAAGATACCCTACATGCTGTGAGTAAAATCCATGCACAAAGTACGAAACCCTCTTTAACAAAGGAGCCCCTTGATCAGGCACAAGAGAACCTGTATAACCGATAGTAGTGGGCACATGTTTGCATATCGCTCAAACCTCAATGAGTACATGATGCAGAAGCTTCTCCCCTCGGTCAACGAAGCAGCTGTGTGCTTTGTCTCTGATGTCATACACCCCTTCAAAGAGGCCGAGCGAAAGAAGAACGCCAGGGGGCGACACCGGTTTTCTATTGCTGGACACGATTGAAATAACAAGGAGGTGAGTCAGAAAGGCGTGGGTATACAGAGACCTACATGTTAACTGAGAAAACCGTTAGGCACCAGCTTTAAGTCGGTGGCACCGAGAGAACGCGGAGGTGCTGGAAAAATACTTTGCAAAGGACAGCCCTTTCCAACATCTAACATGAGTTCCTTCAAGAAAAGCACACAAATCAATGCATTGCCTTGCCCTCCCAGAAACACCCTCCCTGACTTATTTCATATAGTAACTTCGGGTGCAAGATACTCTCAGACAACTTCCCGTCTCTGGCAACTAGGTATCGAGAATCGGCTCAGTACATGAAGAAAGTATACGGTATCGAACCTTACTTCGGTCTATTTTGGAACTGGTGCTTGAATGCTCCTTGCCAAGGTATCGAGCGAGTGTTCTGCACGCCTCATATCGATTTTAAGAATTTGGCTTTGGGCGTTTGCATGATTTTTGTCTACAGTGAGTGGAAAGCCTTGAAGTACTTTAGGAAAACGAGCTGAAGGCGCATTACTCTTTCCATGAAACAAGGTCATTTCAACCACCACGAGAAATGTTGGCTGGTAATTTGGGAGGCAGGGGTAGTGTTAGAGGTGCCGGCAGGGGTTTTTTTGCTCTATCCCTCGTCCTTGTTCCTGCATTTCAACCTAGACATAAGAAGTAAGAGCACTCTCCTCTCCTCGTGACACAGAAACGGATAGAGCATTCATACCTCTTATGGAACAGACCTGCCAATCCTCGTTACTCAGAACAATGAACGTCCCACAAAAGAGAACACTCGACCACTGTACTGCAACTGCGAAACTCATGA
The DNA here is from genome assembly GCA_003987895.1 of Neonothopanus nambi. Lineage (NCBI taxonomy): Eukaryota > Fungi > Basidiomycota > Agaricomycetes > Agaricales > Omphalotaceae > Neonothopanus > Neonothopanus nambi. The sequence continues at coordinate 3,523 of RCHF01000749.1, forward strand.
AGGAAACCAGGCTTGGCAGAAAGCTGAGGGGAGGGGCTCCATTGTCTGGTTTAACCAAGCTACGATGTTCCAAAGCAGCGAGCTGGAAGTATCAACTATAGCTAATGCTAGAAAGGCAGGAATGGATACCAAATGCAACACTGAGCGTTGGATGCTTAACGAACCCGTGTTTCCTTCAATTTGAATCGTTTATTTTTTTTCCCTTTTTTTTGGAAAAAAATTATGTTTTCTTGTTTGTTCTTTCGTCCTCTTATGTCTTTTCACTCCGTAAACATGTAAAACAAAACTTCAATGGATATATATTGCCAATCAGTAAAAAACCTACAGAAAGGACAAATTTTAAGATATGAAGCCTAGATATAGTAAAGGGGAACACGGAGCAGGGGCACTGGACCCAACACAGGTGGAAGAGGCATTGTGGGGTTTAATGGGGTTTTCATCTTGTTTTTTTGCGCGTTTCAAGTTAAGAAGGCAAAGAGAGAAGGAAAGAGGAGGAAGAGAAAGCAGAAAGCGCTACTTAAAGTGAAAGGAGCAAGAAAGGGAGCGCGCCTAAGCAGAACGAGTCTTGGACTTGATGTCCTGACCAGGCTGTGCAAGGACAATCGTGAAGAGGCAGTTAAAATGGCAAGACCTGTAGGGATAAGCGGAGTTCTGCATGGGGTCCCATTGAGACAAGGTAAATCCAACTGTAACAAGGGAGTTCGCAGGAACCTCTTTTTTCAGGTATGGACGAAGGGAGGTCAATCGATCCCAATCCTTGTCCTTGAAAGCAAAGCCATTGATACCCTTGCTGGTATTGGATCTCCCATCATAAACGGGGACTGTTGAAAAGAACTATCAGCAAGGAGAGGAGACAGGACGAAAGGGCAAAGCAGAAGAGCTCACTCTTATCATTGAACAGCAAGTAAGGTGGAACAGAACCTGCAGCCGTGTTAGCAGCATCGGGAAGGGAGGGGATATCAATGACAACATCAGAGGCCAATAGATCGTCCACAAAATCATCGACGTTGTCCGAACCTACATCAATGAAGAGGAGTGAGCTAAACACATCTTCAAAGGAGGAAGACAGAAAACCTACTGGAAAAGGACTTGGGCACGAACCCGCGCTTCCTTGTAGAGAAGGCAATGACACCACTTTGAACCAGACCATAATAAAGTGACTCTTCAGCAATGGCGCCAACAGAAGATTGAAAGAGGACATATTCCTGTGGAGTCAGGCGGAGTTTAATGCCATAAGTTTCATTGTTGGTCATCCCATACGGAACAGAGAGATGGCTGGACATGACCACGCCAGTGATAATAAAGACCGGGATAGACTGAGGATAGCTCCTTGTCTTGTAGCAATCAAAGGTGTGCACGTATAGATCTTTGGGACCATGACAAATGTTGTGATAGGAGTGGTAAGATACGAAACGCATGCTGGAAGCATAACGTCTAAACACAAATGTAAGTAAAAATCGTAGACAACAAAGGAGGACAACATACGCTCAGTTGTTGTCACTTTGTAGGCTTGCACAAAACTTGCCATAGTCCAAGCACTTAGCGCCGCCTCCAGAGGCTCGGTAAGGAATCATAGAAGCATAACTGCAACAAAGCAATCAGGATGTGCCGAGGGGAGGTATTCATAGAAGGATACATGTACGGGGGGATCGTGTCCTCAGGCATCTCTTGGTAAAGCTTACACAGGAGAGGGTCTTGCTTCGCAACGTCAAGCACACCAGGAGCATGATTAATGGAAGAGACTTTATCGGGCTGCCCCTTCCCTTTACCCTCCTCATCCATAAGGTCCGGATCTTGAAATGGACTAGGAGTGTCTGCACGAGGAAGCTTGCTGTCCTCCTCATCCAAACCACGATGCATTTTGTGATCAGCATCAACGTCCATGTCATCATCAGACCATCTGAGTAGAAAGGAATTAGAACCCAACCATAAAGGGAAGAAAAAGAAAAAGAAAGACTTATGGAATAGGTACACCCTCCTGGGCGACGTCGCATTCACTACCTCCCTCTTCTTGCTCACACTCCTCCTCGCCGCCGCCATACCTAAGCAAAATAACAACTGCCCTCAGCACAAGAATCAGATATCAATGAAGTGCACTTACCCCGCAGCCTCTTGCTTGTCTTCAACTGTATCACCAGGAAAGGAAGCCTCAAAAGAGTTTTCTTCCTCATAAGCCTCCTCCTTCAGGTTAGGAGTAGTCGGAGCTTTGCGACTAAGACTAAGGATACGCACATAAGAAGCAGTTAATACAAGCGCCATAAACAGCACGCAAAGAAAACTTACCTTTTGGCTTTGCGAAGGATGTTGTGAGGCTCCAGCAGCTCATCAGAATTGGTGTCATCGTGCATCTTGACAGAGTCTAGAGCCACCCTGACTTTCTCTGCACGAACCGGAGAAGGAGTGCCGACAATGGCTTGACCTTTAGGCCTTGGAGTGACCAGCGGTTTAGCGAGCTTGATGGGGGAAACACTCTCCGAGGTGTGTCCACTAGAATCGTTGAATTAGTAGAAGGTAGGTATAAGTAACACAAATACGTACCTAAGTGCACTCGCCCCTTTCACCGGACTACCGGGAGCAGGACGTCTCTTAGGAGTGGACGGCACATCAGGCAGCCGGATGTTGTCCGCTTCAGTATTCATCTCGTCATCCAAGGAAATCCTAAGAAGAAACAGGAGTCAGTCAGGGAGCAAAACTGAACACAGACATTCAACCTACTTGATAGGTGTAGAAGGATGAATGGGCAACCTGCGTTTGGTGGAAGGTGCAGGAGGTTTTTGCAAGGGTTCCAGATCGCTGTAGGGAGAAAAAATAGGACAAGGCAGTCAATACAAAAGACAACGATAGAAAAAAAAAAAAAAAAAGGTGAACTCACTCTTCCTCCGGGGCTCGGTACAATTTTTTTGCTGTAGGTTTAGGACTGTAAAGAGCATTCAGCAAGAGGGAAGGAAATACAAAAGGGAGAAAAGGGAAACTGACTTTCTCCCTGATCGCCTCGGCCCAGTCTCACTCAGGTCACCGTCCACCGGAGGAGTCTCTGGGGGGAGGGAATCCTCGAGGTCTTCGTGCTTGACAGCAACTTGGCTTGAGGCAGCAGCCCTCTTCTTCAGAGAAGTAGGATTGACAATCGAGCTGGACGCCTGGCATTTTTTTCTATGGAAAGAAGGGAAGGAATAAGAAAAAACAAAAATAAAGAGGACATACGTGGGGGAGGGCTCTTGAGCAACAGGTTTGATACGAGCTTTGTTCGGGGAAGACATAAGAGTAAGCAGGGAAAACTGGAAGAGGGCGGGTGTAAGAAAACGGGGCAAGGCAAGCAAAGAGAAAAATCAAACTGCCTTTATAGTTCTCTGCGTAAGGGTAAGGAAGGCAGTTGAACGGAGACACGTGCAACTTACAGAGGTGGACTCATGCCAACCCAAGGAGGCGGTAAATACCAAGGTAGACCCAGGAGAATCTGTTAACGAAGAAGCATGTCAGTGTCCTGTCCAACAGGTCTAGGCCAGAAGATAGCGACTCTTGGGTAATAGACCTTCAAAGCAATGGAGGGAAGGAATTAGGGAAAGGCAACAGCCAGAAAATCTAGGAAAGCTAGACCTACTCAAAATAAGTTTTTTTTTTTAAAAAAAAAAAAATAACAAGCCTAAATGTAAATGGGAGGAGAATGAATGAGCTTAGTGTATGTGCAGAAGTAAAGAGCAGGACGACAGACCAGGCCTTGAGAAGTGAGAAGCACCCCGACAGAGCGCAGGAAGAAGTAGCGGCCGATGTGCTGACGTTTGACTGGTTTACGTCCTGGTCCAAATAAAGAGGACCAAAATATGTCAAGTCTCGATTCACCTTAGAACACTCGAGAGGAAAGGAGAACACAAAATAATTGAAAAGATTACTATGACATAGCAGTAACAAAAGGTAAACTATCATTCACCAACTGCTCGTAGCCTACAAGTTGTAAGAGTCTGGTATGTTGAAAATCTCCCTAACTTCCGAGTGATGCATAACCTTGACAACGTGCCGAACTAAGTCCAAATCTGAAAGGTAATTAGAGAAGAACCACTAACAAAGCCGAAAAAAAGCATTACCGAGATTCTCCCCCACGTTGATGATACGTTCCGACTTAATGGTATAGCTGTTGACAACCACACCAACCACGTCCACGAACTTGGAGAAGCGAGAGGATTGCTAAAGAGGAACCAAATAACAGGAAAGTGAAAAAAAGAAATTAAAAATTTTTTAATTTTTTTTTAAAAAAAGAAATAGATTTACCTTATTTTCCAGTACCAAAATATCTACACCGTCCGCAGACTGAATAATGAGAATATCTCCATAGGCCTTTACCACAAAGGTAAGAGACAGGAAAGGCAAGGAAAAGGTATTTGAAAGAAATTAATAACGCACCTCCACCACTTGCCTGGTAATGGTAATCTTAGACCCGGACGCAAGCCTAGACAGATGCTCTCCTAGTACTCGCGGAGCAGGAACATATTCCTCCAATTGATCAGGTTCGGAAGGGGTTTGAGTGGCAGAAGACATCGAGAAAGGGATAGACGAGCTGAAAATGCAGAAGAGAAAAGAGGCTTGGGGAAGCGAGGCAGGGGAAGAAATGAACGGAGCACTTTTTATGCAAGTCCAAAGCCAAGTAAGCGGAGGCAAAGAACCCAGGGACGCCTGCCTATAAAGGGAATCCAATAATATATTAAATAAAGGACTACACAAAGGTAATTAAGAGATCCGAGGAGGTCGACAGATAGACCTGAGCAGGTCCAAATAGGCATAGATAGAAGGAAAGAGCAAGGGAAATGGGGGGCACTGCAAACAAGGAAAACAACTCACCGAGGAGAAGTCCTTACTCCCACCCCCCATCCACATACATCCCCTCCCACCTACAGAAGAACTAAAGCACAAAAAATGATGGACAAACACTACAACATTGAGAATGCAAGTGAGTACAAGTAAGCCATTGTGGAGGACAGGATACGACACTAAGAGCCCAAACCTTAGAGAATCTACTGCAAAGGTATGCAGATGAGAGAAAAGAGGTCCTGGAGGCGGGACCCCAATTGGCTGAGCTAGCAGTGGTAAGTCCAATACAACCAGCAGGCCCAAAAGAGGAGGCTGACACACACTTAGATGAAAAACTGGCCAGACGCAGTGCAAGTCATGGAAACAGGTGTGCCCACTGCTTGGAGGTTGATAGTAACGGAGGAAGGGGAAATGGAGGAAATCATGTTCCGCATTCAAGGTGTTGTGTTGTCGAAGGACCTACCTCCCATATACAATAAGCCAGGCAGGTGAGAGGCAGACACTGGAGAGCAGCGCAGAATGCAAGGAGCTGACAAGAGGATACAGGAACGTGAAGATTGCCCACCTCAGGCAATCTATAACCATTACAGGCATGGGCACAAAGACTTTTGAAGAGGCGGTATGCGGTGTAGGTGTCATGGACTCTCAGTTCCGGAGACACATCGATGACAGGAGGATGGAAGAGAGCAATATTGATGACAGGAGGATGGAAGAGTGGAATGCCCTAGAAATATCAAACAGGTATTTCACGGCGAGGGGTGCAGCAAAGAGAGAAGAAGCAGTGACTATCAGCCCCGCTGTCGACCTGAAAGGAATTCTTCAGAGCATTGCCGGGAGCGGTCACGTACATCTAGTGGAGAATGTAGTGGAATATCAACAGAGGAAGGAAAATCAACAGGGTGAAACATGGTGAGACTTCATGTTACCGGCTCACCTTGAAAAAGCTTACACTCTCTTCCCCGGAATTACAGGTTTGAGGAAGTGTCACCCAGTAAGATAACAGTCGGGGACCTAGTGGAAGTCCAGCTATCTCTTCTGGCAGTCCAAACAGGTAAAGATAGATACCGAACGGTGGGTGTGCTGAGGTGTGTGACCTTGCTGGACTCCTCCATAACAGAGGTGAGTACAACGTCTATATCCCTGTACCGCCAAGAAAGAGAGAGAGAGTCTGACAAAAAAGCAAGGACACAGGCAAGATGAAGAGGCTGAGAGAACTGTCAGCAAAATTGAAGAGGAAAATTGGCCACCTCAACGAGATGGCCGTGCGTGCCAGAGAGAAGAAGGCGCATATAGAGCTTGCTGAAACTGAGATAAGAGGACTGGGAATGGAGGAAAAGGGAGAGGTCGAGGAAGGGGCCAGGGGAGCAGGAGGTCAGGCCCAGGCTCCAACAGACGTTGAGATGGCATTGAAAATGTCTGCCTCCACCGACTTTTGAGACATAAACAGAGTAGGTAGTACAAAACCTCAGACAAAACATAAGCGAATGTAAAGACAACATTCCAAGTCCAATAATAAAATACTTTCTTGACGCAGACAAACAGAATCGGATGGAAAGAGCTTGAACACCATAAAAATTGACCATAAAGCAGGAAGATACGAGCGCTATAAAAACAAAAACAAACAAATACCATAAAAGGATAAACAAGCTCCAGTCGAAGCAGAGGCCATCTTGAGGGAACGAAACTCAGCTGAAAGTCACCTACACCAAAGGACAAACTCTTCATTTCATTCCAAATTCATAACAAGTAAGATCCTTTGGTTGTGGTTTGAGCTTCAGCCATTCCATCTCACACAAAACCATCATAAATGGTTGCACAAGACACAGTAATACCTCTTGCTGCCACCTCTGCCATTGAGCCTCCCTTTTATGCTGGTGTCTAGATCCAGAGACTGCCACCACAGCTTTGTCGTCAATAAAGAAAGGATCCCCTTGCTGGCTACTTTGATTCTTGGGTGTGGAGCTGATCTTGGCTGTGAAGGTAACACCATACAGAGCATCACAGAAAGAATCCTGTCCCAGAGGAACTGGGAGGTCAGGTAGCTGAGAAAATGTCTGTCCATCAGACATGAAAACCAGCAGTTGTAGTGCAGTAGTACACCGTGTTTTACTGGGGCTACCTTGAACATCATCCAATTTGTCATCCCGTGAGCATTTAGTAGGGCTGGAACTGGCTGCCTGCAAGTGTTTAGAAGGGGTGTGAGGGATAGGGATGAGATCGTAGTGGATGGGGGAAGATGTTGGAATGGAGCCTTTGGATTTGGCAGCCTTCAGAAGTCTTGGACAAATCATGATACTGGTATACTCAGATACAGATACCCAATGCTCGCAATTGAAGAACCTACCTCCTGCATGCTAGTGTATACCTCTCATCTCATATTCCATACCAGTTTCCTTCCACCCTCCTTCACCCTCTCTCGACAGCATCCTTCAGCCTCCTGTGTGGCTCCCATGTACTTCCTCTAGCCTCCCACTTCCTCAGACATCATATTCTGTACCAGATTCCTTCTGCCCTCCTCCACCCTCCTTTGACAGCCTCCTCTAGCCTCCTGCTTCCTCAGACATCAAAGTTATTTGACCTGTATTTTCTTTACTTAGTTTTCTTCTTTTAACTTAGAAAAACTCATCCTTTGACCAGTTTTATAGCTTAGAAACACTCAAGATATGTATATTGTATTTACTATGACTTAAAATACACCTCGTTGTCAATGTTGACCACATCGACGATGCGAAGGTGTTTACAATGATATTGGTTGACAGAAAAGAATGAAAAGATTCACACGATGTTGAGGAACTGATGATGAAAGCCGAGCCTCCAAAGACATCACATGAAAAATAAACAGAGCATTGCCAAACAGTTACTGAATCAAACAAGTTGTAGACAAATATGTTATATAATTCAGAGATTTGACCAAGTCATGGGGTCTCTTTCAAGGCATGCCAATTTATCTATCTCCAAAAAACATCTTCACATGCCTTCTCACCCAATTTCCAACCACCACCATTGTACCTGGTGAGTCTTTTCATCTCTTATACAGCTCCATAGTATAGTAGAATACCCTTACTCATTGTACATATTATAAATCTTTCATTATTATTCAATTGAGACCACAAGACAAATGAAAAGAAAGCGTAGAAATAGAAAAAAGGTCCTTCAAAAGACTTGTGTTTCATGAGCTGGCAGGTTCAGCATATGAGAAGTACAGCTTGGACCTTGCTCAGCTGATGAAAATCTCTGTTTTCTTCATCTCTGGGTTGCTTTCCATACAAACTTGTACTGATAACTATCGACTCACAGGTTTACCATTGCCTGCTCTGCTCAACATGAAGAAATATGTTGTAGGTTTTTTCTTTTCTATTCATCATCCATATCGATTTATCCACAATGTTTTGCAGTCTACTGAAACATCACAGTTGGCCCATTCATTTGTACTCTCTGAGGTGTTTGTAGATGATGAACTGGACATGGAAGACAACTATGATAACTTCGAAGATGACAAGGAGTTCAAAGACAATGAATTCGAGCTACCTTTCGAGGGCTGTCTGGATGACTTTGACGCAGAGGCGGATGCTCTTCAAGAGCAGGCAATGAGGGAGGAGCAAGAGAGCAGGGAGAAGGAAAACGGGGTGAGGGGTCTTGCAGAGTCATACATTGGAGAGGGACAGGTTGCTGGTGGTTTGACAATCATGAACAACAGCGAGGACAGGAGTAGCAGTGAGGGTTTATGCTCGGACAGGTTGGGTTAGGATATCCATTCACATCCCACCATCTTTGACGGTATTATATCCTGATACACTGCTCCTACCACTGCCGCCTCATCACCTCTCTCCCTTGCATGTGCCACCGATCTTCCTCCACCTCCAACACCCACTGTCATAGATATGTCAGAGAGTATTCGCAAACACATTGCCAACTCAGTGTTTGATCAACATCTCCTTTATCCTCAGCACAGCAATTGGAGACTTTTTCATGTATGAGTGAAGGCAAGGTTCTCCCACTGTCTGTACATGAACACAACTGACTTTCTGCCTTGTTTCTAGCACTACTATGAGTTCAAGGCTGTACAACATCTCGCTGTGAATGCCCCCAGCCATCTAGTATGTTCAGCCTTCTGGCCAGGTACACCATGCTACATATACATCGAAGCACAGGCACTACTTCATCACAACCATGATATTCTCCTGCTGCTTAGAGGCATGCCAGGAGTTCTTTTTCCTCCTCAGGGTGGCTCTCAAAGGGTGGCAGCTCTGCTTGATGCCATACCTGATGACCAGATGCATCTGAATCTCATCCCCCCTGTTAATTTCCCTGTACCAGAACCTGAATGGACAACTTCTTTAAAAATTGCACGTACCCTCAGCCAATTGTCTTTAAACCAGTGGGTGGAGGTACAATATGGCCTTTACTGTGGAGATGTAGGGTTGATTGTGGGTGTGGTGTCCCAGTGGAGCCAGTTATAGGAGTCAGCAGCTAGCCAGGCAGGTGTTTTGAGAGCAGACAGCCGTGTTGAAGTCATGCTCGTACCCTGAGTTGACCTTTCTCTTGACCCTCGCCTAAACCTTCCAGTGCTACAATCACAGTCACGCAAGTGCAAATGTTGGACACCCCAACCCAAACCTGATCTCCTCACCGACAGTCGATTTATGGTCATGGGGCTACCTTATCTGGAGGAGACCTGCCGAGAAGGCTGCAACGCATTGGTAGATGTCTGTGAACATGGAGGTCACCTTGTGTATGCAGGTGACTGGTATGAGAGGGGTTTTGTCTTTAAATGTTTCAAGCTCAGGAGTTTGCGAGCTGCCACAACAATATCATCACAACAAGGGATTCTATTCTCCACTACTGCGCACCGACTATCATTTCCCCACCTGTCTTGAATGCCACGCCCAGATAGCTGGCTGTTTGAAATTGGAGACCATGTTCACATTCTTGATTCAGCTGCTCTCGACAGGGAAACTGGCAAGATAACCACACTACAGCTCTTTGATTGCGATGTGCAGATAAACCAGTCTGTAGATGGTCTTGCTATCACAAAAGAACAGGTAGTTGGATACCTGATGTTATGCAAGATCATCGAGGTCAGCGAGGCTATCATTGTAGTGGCTGGAACTCATACAGAGGAACAGGGCTTAGTGTCAGCAGTTCACAACTCTGTGGTAGAATTTGTGCCTAAGCATGCAACTGAGGTAAAACACTGTCTTTTCTCTCACCTCACTGGTCGTTGACTTGAGTATGGCCCCTCCAGGTGCATATCAATTTGGTTCACTCACTCCCTTCTTTAGACCATCATTGTGCGACAACTCAGACAGTGGGATCTTCAGACACGATGACAGTTGGACACACAGGTGGTGAACCATGGTTAGATGAGGAAGTTTGGGTGGTACAAGGGGCTTTCAAAGGGCAGTTGGGACAAGTTGTTGGGGTTGACCGTGTTTACAGTGCAGAGGACGCTGACGTTGGAGAGGTTTCAAGCGGGCTAAAAGTCAAAGTGCAGATTAGTACCATTTTCTCCCATGCCACTGCTACAATTCCTTATGAGTCGCTAATGCAGTCGGTACAGTGGGGATATGTAACAATCCTAAGACCAAAACACACCACACACACACACAATCAATTTAATGCACAAGCAGCAGCTAGTGTTGTCAAAGGTTCCACACAGTTAGCTCAGTAATTGAACTTGTATTTATTATTTTAGTTTGGATAGTCTCAATCTGGACGATGTTTTATGCACAGTTAGGCAAAATACACATCAGACAATTCACAGATAAGCTTCACAGACATCAGGATTCAAAATCAGAATTTCTCAATATAGTTGGAAGCACCAGATGGTGAACACAACAACCAGATGGACAGATAATCAGACAGGACACAGTACAGAAAATCAGTCTCGCAAAATCACAGCAGACAGCAGATCACAGTTCAGCAGATTCAGATTTTTATCAAGTCAGATGTGCCACAAAAGGGGCTTCAAATTTTATCAAGAACTTTTAAGGATTCAGAAAACTGAAACTCCGAGGAGCCAGGCTATATTTGTCTTTTTATAGAAGGTTCCTGCTTTAGCTATCACACTGGGGCAGTACTTGCTTGGGTATCTACAAAATAACTAGTCCTTTTATACTATCTGCAGCAGAAAAATAATATATCAAAAAGAAAATAGACAGATCTGGGATTTTATACTAAGAAACTGAAAAACAGAAAAGAGGCATCGTGTATCTCCTCATACAGCATTTTACATGTCCATTTTTGTAGGTAAGAATAATATTTTTTGGGTTTTATGACTTTTAGTATTTTTGTTGGGTGCAGATCAGACACTTTGACTGCCAAGGCAGYRTAGCTGCRCTCYAGGCATGCYGACCATGCTTTKTGCTCCACAATTTAATTTATYRTRAYRAATAATGGCACCATCTTGTAGAATTGCCAATACTTATTTTTATCTGACTTCCAGATGGAGACGCCATGCCTGTGGAGGCTCATTGATCACACTCCAGACATCTCAGACATACTCAGTAGGTTCTGCTTTGACTTGATCTGTTTAAATTTTACAGGCACAGCTCAGTCTCATCTTATGGTGCATCTGAGACATATGTGTCATAATCATCCAGTGAGTCAGCAATATTATCCAGAAGCCTCATCTGGTTGCTTCATAATTATTTGGAGTTCCATCTGGTGGCAACTCATGAATTATTTTTATTCTTTGGCAGACCTGTCTGGTATTTATTACCAGATGGAGGCCAAAATGTCCAGATGGACCTTGTATCTCTTAGTTTATATTAAGAAATATTTGTTTCTCCTTTTCTAGCATTTTTAAGTTGCCATTCTTCACAGTAATTGACCAAATAAAATTTAGTCTTAATTCTGGAAGTGCATTTTCAGTCCATCTGAGAACTTGTCCCCCCAGATTGTTATTATTCTCCTTCATATCCCTGTGAGTTATACTCAGACAACATCCTGAAAGTCTCTGGCTATTTAATGGGTGGGTAGGTCCAGCTCTACTCTTCAGATGGAATTATCATTTCCACCAGATGGTGAGGGACTTAGCCAGTATCTTTTATTTAGGCCAATTGATCTCAATAATTAAATACCATATCATGCACTGTAATTATTCTATACTCAGGCAATGGTTACAGATGGTCTTTGTATTTTAATTGGCAGCTTAGGGTAACTCCAATCCTTAATTCCCATATTTCAGATCTACAAAATGTAATTCTGAGCTCAATCTGGTCATCTCGAGGCCTACAACACTCATGCGCATGATACCAAGATCACCAAAGTCCAGAGTCCCCAGGGGCCAGTATGAAAGAAAAAGTGATAACAAGTCAAGGGGGGAAGATCTGGGGAGGATGAACACTAGACAGCAAGCAATGTGGGTGGGTCACATGACTTTGACACATCTCCACAAATACTATTTACTTCAAAATTGCTTGCCATTTTCTTCCTTTCTTCCTTTCCACCACCACACCTAGCATCCCAAGCTCAAACAGTCATTCCAAACTCCTTATTACTTAGCCTCAGCACCCTTGCTTGCTTTCAGTCTCTCCTCATCACACAAGCTAGCCCATATCAACACAGAAATTCTGTACATGTCCTTAATCATCAACATTGTTTCTTACTGATATCCTCTCTCTTAGCTTGAACGCTAATATGCTGAAAATGCGTACAGGCTCCTAGGGATCATTTTTGCATGATTTGAGACCTATAATATGGGAAATAAGGGTTAGCATGCTTCCACATGGCTAACTAAAATGCTAGACACTCCTAGAAGCTGGATTAACAGTGGAATGACTACAGTGCATGTTCTAGCATCAAGTTATTGTAGCTGATATGGTCCTAGGGCTGAGACAATGTAACTACCAACCTCTAGCACACTTGGTTTGGTCAGATCCACCTTTCCTGGCATTGTGCCCTTCATCTAGAGCCTCCTAGAGATGTCTTTTGTAACTCATGGGATGTAGGAACACTTGTACACCCACCAAACACCCTGCCCTCTGAGCTGATGGACCAATCATGTATCCTAGGGCTATGTGGACACTGCTAGGATGTCCATAGATGCAAAGTCCTCAGTTTGCCAACACCTAGGGACCTTATTACCAATGGGGATAGAGATTTAGAGTTGAATTGCTGGAGATGAACCCTCCTAGAGATGAGATCCATGATCACAGACAGTCAAAGCTGAGGAAATGATCAATCTGAGACATGATAAATGTAAATCAGACAATCTAGTACCACACCACATTCTCCAGAGGTTTCCAGCAATGGATATGCCTCCTAGAATACCCTGTGTAGCAGAATAACATTGAATGTGGAATACCAGCAATGGTATTGGCTGCCTAGAAGAGATAGCACACACTAGATAGCTGTACTGGACTCCTAGGGTACTCTATGTGCCTGGAGCTGACGCGTACACTGTTTCAGAATCATGAGGAACCTCCTAGGGAGCCATGTTGTGTGCAGCGCCTTGATAATGACTCAAATAAAATATACCAGTCACATCTAGTGACCACTATACCCATTTCTTATACTCTCAGACTTCCTAGGAAGGATTATCACTACCCAACTCATCGAAATATACATACAAAATACCAAAAATACCTATATCTTGTCTTTCTGTTATTTATTTTGTCACACACCCAACTCCATCTTACCTATCTTGGACATTTTATGCTCTAGGGTATATATATCACAGATATAGCTATTCTAGAGACCTAAGCAAGTACTATATGCAACAATGGAGAGCCTTAAGCATCTTTACATGCAATAACACTGTGGGAACACTTCTGATAGATTGAGTCCAGTCCTAGTTCATGAGAACTAGTGTACTAGATCAAGCAGAACAACCCTAGGACCTTCCTAGAAGTAATTTGAGTGAACTAGAAACCTTTTCTAAGACATTTGGACACTGGTCCTTGTCTTCTGACTGTTTCCTGACTGAGTCTGTGCTGTTACTGCTGAACTGCGTTTATTTAACCAGTCTCTGTAGTGTCTAGAAGCACTAGAACCTCTCTAGGGACTTCATTTTGAGAAATATAACTATAGTGTGGAACCTTTGACAATGCCTACCACACCTCCATCACTTTGTGATTCATTTGAGCTTCCTAGGAGACATAAAACTCTTCCTAGATAGTACATTTTAGTTGCATTAACAGGATCTGCCATCATATGGCCTATGTAGTGATGTTCAAGGCTGGGCCAGGCTCAAAGCCCTGGGGCCAGGCCAGGCTTCAGGCAGGCTTGGGCTCACTGAAGTATGAGCCTGAGCCTTGAGCCCAAGCCCCAGGCTTGGGCTTGGGCCCGGGCTTGTTGTACAAAAAAATACAAGAAATATATATTTACAAGTTATGCCAAATGTAGTTTAAACACAGCTGTCAAAAAAGGTATTATTCATGCTTCATCATCACCCTCACAGTCGGAATCAAGCTCAAGGTCAAGCTCTAAGCTACTGTCCTTTGGCATGACACCAGCCATATCAACCTCTTCATTCCCATCCATTACCTCTATCTCTTCCTCCATTGTACTTGATGGTGCTGGTTCTGGCAGTAAGAGGTCTTGATGAAAGGCACACTTCAGGACCTGAAGGGCCTCAACAATGTCACCTCAGAGACGATTCCTACACTTGGAGATGATGACACCACCCCCAGAGAATGTGTGCTTGCTCGATACAGCTGATGCCATTATAGCAAGGACATCTCGAGCAATTGCTACCCATGTGCTTCTGAAACACTTTCCATTGATCTGCAGACGGTTACCACCAGAAGTCTAGTAATGAATGCGGAGACAAAAAGAACATCCAACTTACCCCCCACCACTGAACAAGTGGCATACCATCCAGCTCCTCAGTTGGAATCTTCATCCACCTGTTGAACTTGACTTTCCAAGCTTCGATCCCGACTGTATCAGCAATAGGAGAGGGCAGGGAGGTGGTTTCATCATCTGAATTGTCTTCGACAAGTTTCTTGCAGTTCCCTATGGGCCAAATCAGTAGTTTTCCGTCATTGGTCAAGCTACTTGGTGCTGGGCAGTTCACGTTATTGAAACGCTCTTGGAACTGATAGGAATTGAGTTTTTGCTTGTTAATAATTGGGATGTGACATACACTCTTTTTGAGGAACTCATCAACCACACCCTGCTCTTCTTGGCTCCAATGTCTTTGAAAGTATGTGAGCTTACAGGTTGGATCAATGTGTTAGGACTCGTGTCCTCCCGGTTATCCAGAGAGCCAACAATGAGGAAAGGGGACTGTTTGTGCAGTCAGCACTGATCAGAGTAGGTTGGAATGTCATCAACCATGTGTAAAGTGTTGCTAGATAATGAGTTCTTCCTATAAAAGGGCATCTGTAGGTGACAGGCAGGCAAGGTATTCCAATGTGATAAGAGTAAGATCAAACTTGAACTTGTATTGAGAGTATAACCAGGTAATCAAAATATCAAGACTACTGTACATGCAGATATCCAGCTCTTTATATACTAGTAGATAGGTCTATCTAAGAAAGGAAAATGACTAGCTATGACTATGTATGAGTATATATGAGTAGGTATAGCTAGAAATGAGTAAATATGAGTATGGATGACTAGCTATAACTAGGTATGAGTCATTATGAGTATGTATGACTAGGTATGACTAGGCATGAGTAGAAATAAATATGACTAGGAACTGACTATAAATGACTAGGAAATGACTTGCCAGAATGACTAGGTATGAGTACTATTACCATATATGGGTATAGTTGTTGAGAGTGGAGGATGATTCCGAAAAATTTGATAT
>RCHF01000750.1:0-19526 GCA_003987895.1 Neonothopanus nambi
CCCACGTTACACCGTCAATCCGTATGAGCCCGGCCCATCCCATAATCTTCAAGGCAAGTCCTTGTCAGCAAAAGGAACTCAAACAGAAAGATTCAGGGTCTTACATTATTATCATCCCAATGCAGAGGCCAATTCAACGACGTAGTATTATCAATACTGTCCATCCATGCATTCAAATACGGCGACCTCACAGCCAGAGGGTACGCCGCGGGCCAAAAATTCCTTGAGGACGTGAACTGGGAGTCGACCGGCGATACAAAAAGCGCAAAAAGGAGCGGTAAAAGTAGGATTCCAAGACCAGATGACATAAATCGAGACATCGTGGAATTGGTGCGACTCTCTGAGGCGCAGAGTTATATTGGGAGGGAATGCAGATGCTAATCAAAAAGCCATCATCAAAAACGAGGGAGAAGAAATCATTGATAAGTACTACTTACTTTCCTGTGACGTTGAGTTTGTCGCGTAACAAATCTCCCTACCAACAAGTCGCTAAGTTTCAATGACCCGCTATAAGCGTTCTATTGGTATATCATGTCACAGGAACGAGGGCTTCATACATCAGATTCTGAGGTATTGAATTTGAAAGCCATATCACGCCAGCCTAGTACCAGGCTCAGCAAGGTGGAAAAAGCCCAATACACGAGCCCAAGACGAGACTAGCAGAAACAAAGTAAATCCAATGAAGTTTGGTGACTGCACCTGCGACGTACTGGTGAAGAGCCTTATTTGAGGACCACATAGTACTGGTAGGTATATCAAGGTTGGAGAGTGTTTGATGCACCGGGAAACACTGGACGAGATGATCAAAGACAGACCTGCGAGAAAAGCTAGCCGTGTATATGAGCACATTTTTCATTGAATATTCGAGTTGGCGTTCTCCGCCGTTCAGTTGCTGAGCCGAAGTGATCGAGTTTGCGACCTGTTGCGACTGATTTGTGGTCGCGATTAGTGGTACGTAGTTAGCCGAGGTTAGCCGAAGCAGCCGGTGTGCCGCCTCTTTATATAAGCTGCCGTATGTAATATATTCACATCACGAGACCTCATCGCGCTTGCAGCTTGCCGCTGAATTCGCGTCAGATGAGCGTGAGCGTACACTTTGTAGATAGTAGATATTCATATGCATCGAAAGTACAGCTTAAAGTTTGAAATAAGATGCATCATAGCTTAAGCTTTAATAGACCTAAAATACTAGGCTATGTTCATTGAAAGTGCAGCTTCAAACTTGACAAAACTTGAAGGTTGTCTACAAAGAATTTAGTTTGGCTGCTCCCTAGCATTTTCTGCTCCTGCTCTCCTTCCTCCCACTGCTTTTCAACTACTGTCTCTGCTCAATCCCGCTGCCTCTGCTCTCTCCTGCTACTTCTGCTGCCTCCTGCTGCCTCTGCTGCCTCTGCTGTCTCCTACTGCCCCTGTCTCCTTCTGCCTCTGCCCCCTTCTTCTGCCTCTGCTGCCTCCTGCTGCCTCTGCTTCCTCCTCCTGCCCCTTCTCATTGCTCCTTCTCCTTCTCCTCCTCCACTCTGCTCCTCTTTCCTGTTCTCCTCCTCCCCTCCCTCCTGCTCCTCCTCCCCTCTCCTCCCTCCCACTCTTCCATTGTCCTGCTAATGCCATCCTTCTCTGTTTTGCTGCTAGAGCAAGAAAGTAGTAAAATTAGGCCTCTCAGACTATCTGATATTGTTATACTTAGGGGTTTCATACATGTATTTGAACTAGAGCTTACATACTCTCAATATGCTCTATGTGATTAATGAATCCTGTGAATGACAACTTGACAAGCAAGTTTAAAGCCTGAAAGGCTAGTGTCTAAGTGGTTCTGGAAGATATTTGTCCCTTTTTCAGTTAATAATATTCTCGCAAGAGCCTTTCGTTGAAGTTCGAGGTAAACGCGTTGACGCGATAGGATCTCGTGATGTGAATATATTACATATGCAGCTTATATAAAGAGGCGGCACACCGGCTGCTTCGGCTAACCTCGGCTAACTACGTACCACTAACCGCGACCACAAATCAGTTGCAACAGGTCGCAAACTCGATCACTTCGGCTCAGTAACTGAACGGCGGAGAACACCGACTCGAATATTCAATGAAAAATGTGCTCATACGTGTATATAGCCCGCCGAAGATAGCAGATAGCAGTAGAGAGTAGAATACTCGGCTCCGCACGAATGCGTTGAGATGTGTTGCTGAAGAAAGTCACGATTATGACCACGTGATGGCATGCCGTCACGACGCGACTCAAAATGCTCACAAATGTGACCCCTCTGTGACCGCGCCGGACCTCTTCAGACCTCTTCACGACTTCCTCATATTCTTGCAGGAATCGCCCAACCGCTATACATCCATTTGACCTAGAAGTATCAAACCAGAATGACCCAAGAACGCCGTATGTTCACAACACTTGTATGCCTTGCATCATTCATCAGGACTTTGAGGTGAAACCGGTATAAAGGTATCTTAGCTTATATTTGATGAGAAGAAAAATCATATTTGCCAGATCCAACATTCTGCCAAATGCTCTTCTATGATTAGTCAAGGGACGGTAAGATAGACGGAATTCAAAAGGAGTAACAACCGGATCCACCTTGTTGAACCGTCCATATCCAAACAGGTGAGACATTTGGGGGATCTGACAAGTAATCTCTTTCAGATAGCGATCACCTTAGCTTATATTAGTTGTCAGAAAAACAAGCCTGGTGAAGTCCAATACATGGTAGAATATATATCGAGCTAGTCAAGGGACGCTGAGGTTTACGAAACTTACCAGCTAAGCCAGGGAGCTAGAAAATTATAAGTACTTGTCGTGAGTTATAGAAATGGTCATCAAGAATAAGTCAGGTAGATCTCATCTACGGTAGAATATATATCAAGCCAGTCAAGGGACGCTGGAGTTTGTGAAACTCACCAAGTGTGTCAGATAGCCTGGAGACGACAAAAGCAGTCATGTCCAGCAGGACGCCAATGCCATGTAATTTTCACACCTACCATCTAGTAGCTACAGGATTATCAGGGGAGTCCGGTGCAACGAGATGCCTGTATAAGACAACGTTCATCAGAATTCATGGCCAGATGGCATTCAGGCATCTGTAGAAGGTGTATCAGCCTAGTTAACGCATGCTGACATTCCTAAGACTCACCAGGCGTGTCAGACAGTGAGGAGATGGCAAAGGTCGTCTTGTCTAGTAGGATGCCAGTGGTAGATAATCTTCAGAGGAAAGACACAGACTCATCCCGAAGTCCCAGGCATAACAGAAGGCCTGTACAAAACCACTTTGATCAGAAGTGACGGGAAGACAGAAACCCACCAAATGCGTCAGAGAAGCAGAAAACGACAGGCATACGATGAACCAGCGCTGGGCATATACAAATTCAGATTCACTACAATGGTGCGGATGCGAAATAGAATCATTATATTGAATTTACAATAGCAACAGTGTATGTTATCGTTCAGCTCGAAGTCGCGCCGGAGCGTGCGGAATCAGTCTGTGAGGTGCTACTAGTAGTAGCACTTGTGTGATCTATGTTCGTCCGGGACTTCAGCGCCGTTCTCTTGTTACGGATTGCCGCCAGTGCACTCTTTTGCGAGGCGTGCTTCTTGGCTGAGCTAAGTCGGAAGGCAGCACTAACAAAATTTATGTTATAAGACATTGTGCTCAACAGAAAACAAAGAAGGAAAAGAACGTACTGATTCCAGAATCTTAATAAATCTTTGACCTCCTCTGCCTCTTCTGGATCTTCTAATAAATCCATAAGCGAACAATAAAAGTTTTCGCTGTCCGTGACTGAATCCGAGCGATTAAACACAGCAGCTGAACATAAAGAGAACTGTAGCTGAAGATGGATTTAAGAAAGGTCGCTATCTCACTTTCAAAACAACAAAAAAGAAATGAACTTACCAGTGTAGCTATATAAGCGATGGATGCAGGTGTCGTCCTGTCCATGCCATGCAGTTTTGCATTGCCCATTCTAGTTGCACGAGGTTCCTTCTCCACTGAACTAGGCGAGGTAAAAACGAACTTGAATGCCTGTCGGATCGGCATAAGAACATGCTGCAGTGAAAAACAGAATAGGCTCACCTTAACTAGAATATCTGAGCGCAATAAGCCGTTCCAGGGTTGCTCGGGATCGTAAGTGTAGTCTTGATACAAAAAAAGAGGCCATTGGTCGGCAGCAGGAAGTAGAGTGCCATTTTGCAACTGCTCCTTTGTTCTGAACGATCATCTTGAGCAAACAACATAGAAAAGCTAAGAAAAAACGACTAACTGAGGGTCGTTCCAATTTAAGTCCACCGGGCATAACAACCTTCCGGTAACCTCATGATTAAATCCACGCCCGCTCTTGTCGTTTCTTCGAATCATCGGATTGAGGTATTGGCCAGGCGGCGCTAACCAATCCACCACGGCGGCCTTAAGTCCCTTGATATCATCACTACGAGCTCCATTTATACCATCCTGCATCTGTGTCATAACATTATAAGAGTCGTTCTGAGCAACAGGTGGATACCTACATATTGTGCGACGGCGAAGAGATCGGTGATTGTGGAATCTTCGCTGCCAAGCTTGTCAAAGACCTTTGGTTGCATTCGGACCACTTCTTTGAAAATGAGGTAGCTGCAACGCTTCCTGAGAAGGCTGAGCAATATAAAGTGGTTGTGAAAGGAAGAGCAAGACTTACTCTGGTGTCAACTCAGGAAGAATTTCGCCCAGTTGCTCAGCTGCAAGGCGATGGATTCCTTCGGAGAATAAGGTCCTCATACTACAAAAAGCCCAGACGGTGCGGCCAAAGTGTCGCCCAAAGGACGTCAGGGGATGGGATTTGGAGCTAGATATGTTTTTGTATCAGCAGTAGGCTCTTCATTTATAGTTGAAGACGATAGCACTGACCCCCGAGCCCTTGGTCCCAAAGACAAAGCATGAGAGGTAGAGCTTTCCGCGTTTGACATTCGCAAATATTGAACTTCTGAGGGTGTTAGGACTTAGTAGCCAACTCAGTGAACGAGCTGACCCTGTCATTTATATAGGACGCCAAATAGTACGATGTGACTGCCGCGGTTTGGGGAAGTCGAGAAATAGACATCGGCAACCAGAAATCGACAGCCGGTTACATACCGTAAATAGCGAATTGGCAACCATAAACCGTAAATGCGTAAACTGGCAATCACGTCCTTGAACACATAGTGCAACTGTGAATCGCTGACCTGGAAACTGGAAACCGTAAAGCGGAAGTCGTAAAGCGGAAACCGTAAAGCGGAAACCGTAAAGCGAAAACTGGAAATTGTTAACTTGGAAATCGCTTGGAGGGCCAAGCTAGAGGATAAAAGGCCATCCTCTGGCTGGTCATGTCAGGCTGCTCCTCTTTTCATCAGTGCTAAATAGTCTGGCTCTATGGACACCTTAAACTCTACATCCGACAATATCGAGATTTCCAATGTCGCGGACGCGTTAACGGCACCATCAAGCCCGATTGAAGACTCCGAATCCTTCACTCCAGGAGGTGATCAGGCTGGCAGGTACACTTTGCGTCCTAGACCTCTGCGTCGAAGGGAGACAACGATGTTGTCAGGAGCTATAAGTAAGCCACCCTAGTATTTCTTGAAGTGCAGTTTAGGCTTACGCTAGAGTTCGAAGTTATGCGCCCCAACTGGCCGCCTTTGGGCTACCGTGGCTCTCCGCATTCGTCCGCTCGCCATGCTACCGGGCCTACTAGTGTTGCATCCTCTGGTAGCGGAGGCACCTCATCTGCTCCTATCGGTCCGATGAGGACAAGCCGAAGTACGAACTTTTCTGACACTATCATCCTTCTCGTGGCTCATCTTAGTATTTTCATAGGCAGGCCTACCTCAGGAAGAACAGGAAGGTCTACTAGTAACATTAGAAAGTCTGCTTCCGCCTCCGCATTCAAGTCTCCCGACACCTCTTCTATTTCCGGGTTCCTCGAAATGCCGTCGGACCTGGCAGTTCCAGCGGCCCCAGGAATTCTAAGTAAGTCCAGCTCGATTTTTCTAACAGAGCCCTGTCACTCACACCTTCCGCTCCTACTTCAGACATCCAGACGAGATCTCCACCACTCTATGGTGTTGAATCCGACCTACATGAATGGGAGTGCTTGATGAGGTTGGACTCGTTCAATCCTGGGGTCACGAAGGAGGAGATCGAATCGGTTTTGGTGTATTGTGATAAATGCCAACAGTACATGACAAAGAGGGCGTATGGATGGAGTCATGTTATGGGTTGCAAGGGTGTCTCAGAGAAGTCCGAGGCAGAGGATGCTCAAGCTGATGCAGATGTATCTATGGGGGTAGAAGACTCTGAGGAAAACCCCGAGGAGGCTGATTCACATTTGGAGGAGTAAGGGACTTTTAGCTCACTCTTCTCAGTTATACCCTTATCAAATCATAACGCAGACTCGCACGTAGCACTACTAAAGCCTGTCAATTCGTACTTTTTTCCCGGCTGGTTCTTTACAAAAATACTAAGCTTAGTAAGTAGACTGTACATAGTGATAAAGTCGAATTTCAATGATGCTTGAACCGAACCTGTACTAGTTATCATCCTTCTGAATGCCTTGAACACTTGTGAATTTCCCCAGGGACTGAGAATACTACGCATAGAAAATACGAAGTAGCGTGAAGAGACCTGATGACCGTCACCGGTTAGTCAGAGCTGAGACTCAGAGGGCCTGACTTAGTCACTGCAGTCACGTGGAAGCGGCAGGCTAAGTACTAAGTCCGACTTCTCCGAGGCGACCTTCAAGTTGAAGCTTAGAAAGCTCGCTGCCAAATCTTCAGGTTCTCCACAACGGCGCACATCTCGAAGTAGAAATTTCGTATATAACTTCTCTCCTTGATACTAATTGGTTTACTATGTAACTCTGGTCGTAGTGAATTCAGGTTAGTATATACAGACTGCTAAGTTTTACTAGGGGTTCCGAAATTTATAAGTATAGTATGTACTATGGTTTCAAGTTGCACGGATATAGCGTAGATTAAGCTACTTCAACCTGTTCACAAAAGCGATAGCATTCTGCAGTCCAAGTCAATATTACAGCTAATCAGACTAGAGATTTGAGAAGTACTTACCGGTAGTAATGAATGAGATACTGAATTTGAGTGCCTGGGCCAATCCTGCCTTTCTGCTCATCAATCGAAGTACGATGTTCCATTAGGAGTAATAATTTTCATCATAGCCTCCACCACTGCTGGGTCAGCTTGACTAGGAGCCGGGGTCATGGAGAAGACAGGTTTCATAGCGTTACCATCCTGCAGCAGCAGCCCCGATTCCTTACCAGTGTCACACAACTTCGCAAGAAGCTCAGCTCCATCCTTCTCTAGCACAATTTTCACTCGCACCAGCTGGTCATCGATCTGCTCCAAGTCATACGGGCGAGTGGCACAGCAGAGGTCCCCGTGGCCTGGTTCAGCAGCATGACGTTTCTGCTTGGATTCAGGAGCGCGGAGTGTCTGACCATCGTTAGAGAAAGTATTAAGAGAAGAGTTATTGCTGGGAGGATGTGGTGCTCCAACCTTAGTCCACCGGGCACAGGGCACATTGGCCTTGA
Organism: Neonothopanus nambi; assembly: GCA_003987895.1. Classification (NCBI taxonomy): domain Eukaryota; kingdom Fungi; phylum Basidiomycota; class Agaricomycetes; order Agaricales; family Omphalotaceae; genus Neonothopanus; species Neonothopanus nambi. Next base: position 7,552 of record RCHF01000750.1, read on the forward strand.
AACAGTGCTCGCATTGGCCATCAGGCCCAACAGGGTCGGAACATCTTTTGTGGTACGCTGCGTATCAGTCAGTAAGCATAGAATGAATAGAGTCGAAATTTCTGAAGTCCTACACGAGCATCAAACGCACGCGTTTTTAGTGTTTCCTGTTTTTCTCCTACGTCTCTTTTTTTCTGACATTTCGAGGGTGTTAATTCTGAGGAACGCCTCGTATATTAGAGCTCTAGCGATGTGGTAGGGGTAGAAGTAAGAAGTAGTGATCTACTGTGACTGTAAGTACATGAACGCATCGGACTTCGAACTGACTATATACCTGATCCAGACCATATTACATAATATGATCCCGTCAAAGCTGTATGTAAAAGTACTGTCGTGCAATGTACTAAGCACACATTTTAATTCACAACTTCTGTAGTGTACAGCAGAGATTGACTGAGTATTTGAGAGTAAATGATAAAGCCATGTTGAAAGTAGAGTCACTGTGAATCTCACGAGAACAGGTATAAGATAATCCTAACTGATACGGACAGATTTGAGAGGCTCTAACCCGAAAAAAGTCCTCGCCAAAGATATCGATGAAAACTTCCAATCAATTTCCAGAGGAAAAAAGCCTTCTCATCGATCCTATCTCGTTGCCGCTTTCTCCTTCTCCTCGTCGCACCCGTCCCTCTTTTCATTTCCCCACACTCTCCTTCTCCATCGCTTCCTCCGCTTCCTCCACTATCTCATACTCTGACGCGTAATCCAACTCCTTCGCATGCAACACTGAGCTAGCGTTAAGGCCCGATAATGCCGTGTTCCCCAGATCGACAGGTACTTTGCGCGTGGGTGATATTTTGCGTTGCTGTCTAGGCCTGCCTGATATCTCCTCATCGGTGACATCTGTTTTGGGCGTAATCGTCTCTTCATCTGTGCGTTTCATTAATACATGAATCTTGGGTGGAATTTGCAGTTTATCAACTTGCTGCGCCGTGCCATGGAATTGCTCCCACAGCCATTCTGATGTCTCCAACACCTTCAAATAGGACTCCCGTTCAGTTTTCGATCTCTCGGCTTTAGCAGCGATTTTTTCAGGCAGGGGTATTAAATACCGTACCCGAAAGACAGATTCTAGTTCAACAACGAGATCCTGCAGTACACCGTCAGGGAGCTTAGCCGCTTGCATAGACTGAGCTTTCAGACCATCCCTTTTGTAGGCTCCGCCCCGAGAAATGCCTACAGAAGGATTATACTCTTTGTAGTCAAAAACATCCGTCAACTGCCTGGTCAAATCCAGTGGATCAAGCTTATGGGGGGTAAAACGCAGCGTGATCCAGACTAGCACATAGAAGAACGACTCAAGGTCATCGGCAAGCACATGTTCGATGGGTTGTTCTGACAACAAAATGGAAGCTGACATAAACTGCCATGTACCCTAAAACCATGCTGAGGCGTCAGGACATGGAATACGGCGGAGAAAATCAACGTACTGTGCGTTCAGCTCGCCGAGGCTTTTTATCACTCTTCCCTTTGCAAAGATCCCAGTCAATCAATAATCCTTTCCCCTCATTCGTAATGAGAATGTTTCCAACACTGATGTCTCGATGAAGAATCCCAGCTTGCTCGTAGGCCATCTTGTGTGCTGAGGACAAGAACAATCAGACGCTCAGAGGCTGTCAAGATACCAGCGCGAAGAGACTGACCTTCAATAGCATCTGCCATAGCATTTATAACCTCCCAAACCGTTTTAAATGACGTCAAGTCTCGACCAACTTCTCGGAAAACAAGTCGATAGTGCTGATGTGGCTGCCAACGCACTCGCGGGTCTGAGTATTCATGGAACTTGTACGCAAAAGTCCTATGATTCTCTCCTAGGACGTCGCCACAAGCTAAAACGGTAGGAATATTGCGAACTTTGGCATTGTGGAGTTTCTCGTAGATTTCTCCCTCCTTTTTCACATGCGGTAAATCGATTCTCCAAGTGTCCTTCAAGAAAGCAGCCTCGCCGTTCTCATCTACGACACGAATACCATGAGTGCAGCGTCCGGTGGGAGACGCTGTGGCGCTGAAACAAGGCTTGCCGCCAAAATAGTAACTTTTCTGCTTCGTTTTATCGTCCGTGACTTCGAACTTGAGCACCACTTCATCGATGTGAAGCTTAAGCTTCTTGCGGGCTCTTTCAACAAGGGATGCATCACCTAGACCCGGTACGGTGACAGTCGTGTCAACACCACGACACTCAGGCGACGCATGGTTGTATCGCCAGAAGAAATCCGCGAGATAATTGTTTTGGACATAGTCAAATGCCTGCGAAACAGTTGCGCCACTTCTGTCCCATCGAATGAGTCTCGCACGGTCGCGTATAATGAGAACAGAGAACACGAAGGTGCGGAACTGAGTAGCGAGCTGTGCGGTGACATATGAGGTAATCTGGTTTCGAGTGTCGCGCGCCTTCTTGGATGCGTGTTCAAAAGGTGCGCTACCGGTTTTCGAACTGTTTACATCATAAAAACCGTCGTCAATAGAGGACAGTTTAAACTTGAAAATGATTTCCGCCTTGGAGACATCAGTTACGCAGGGAGGAAGATTTTCCTTGGAATATGCGATGAGATCAGGTTTGATGAAGTCAGGTTCAAGGCCCCAGGTCACTTGGCTGGCATGGTTGGATGTATTGACAAGGGTGAGATTAGGGCAAAAGTTTTTTAAAGCATGAATCTAGGGCATAGAATTCAGTTGATGCTACCCTGTAAAGCAAGACAACTAGCAAGATAATGCTTACCATGGGCGTATACATATCAACCTCTCTCAATACCACCTTTTTGCTTCGCGGTCTACACACCGTTCCGAATTTCTTCGCTGTCTTTGCATTCCAAGGAAGTTTATCAGCCTTGGGCAAGAATATGTCCAGGAACTGGGAAGGCGGCATGGATCCTGCAAACCGCTCCTTCATAACCTCGCCGATTGCAGCCATCCTCGCATCTCTTGTATAATGAGTAGACGTGAACAGCATGTGTGACCTTCTGTGGACGACTGGCGTGGATGTTACTGCAGTTGCTACGGCATCCTGTTGACGGCGCTTTCGCGGTGTACTTACTCCAGCATCTGGTAGAACGGGATTTTGCAGTGGGTTCCCTGACGGTGGCACCATCTTTTCGTTCACTAGAGAAGCAGAGACGTTCGTCATGATGGTAAGATGACAAATACAATGATTCGTCGAAGGTGGCCCCACAGACTCGGACTAGTACTGAACAAGTTTGACTTATGCACAAAGATCACGTGAGAGCCCCTAGCCTGGCAGCGGCAAGCCGGTCTAAAGTACTAGTAGTCCGCTGAAGATGATAATCGTTCGTATTCAATTTCTTTTCTTTTTTCTTTTTGAAAAACGGGTGGGCAATCCAAGAACAACCTGCTACATATAGCACCGAGTAGTAAAATCGTACAAATTCGTGGACCCTGAATGAATTATCCATGTTTCTGACTCGGAAATACCTGGAAATACTGCATTATACTCCAACTGACGAAGTTCAAGGTTCTAGCTTGGTATGGCATCAACGTAGCCGCATTCTGAACTTTGGCTAGCACTGTCACAATGCATCAAAATTGTTCAACTTCCAACAAGAGCGTTTGGGAAAACTCACCTATCAACTACTAACCTTTCACTCTATTATATGCTACAGTTGATTCCGGCCCATCTCCATACCACTCAGTAAGCACGACGGAAATCATTCTGATTTTCCCGGCCTCATCCTGCCATGGGAAGCCTGAGGGTGGTTGACTCCAGGCAGCATGAAATGGGTCTATTGTAGCTGACTGATTTTCGTCGGTCACTGCAGCCCTCGATTGCCCGTGGTGTCCTGATCCTTTAGAATCTTCAGACTTGGAGTCCATCTTGTTCGCACATTGATTCAAAAAGTGTCAGTTGGCATTCAAACAGAGTAGGCGCAGCTTGCCACTCACTATTTGCAAGAGAAACCGGTCAAGGTCAAGGTATGAGTATTACAACGAGGCCGCAGCAGCAAGACTTCGGGCAAGAGCTTTCCAAAGTTGAACAAACAATCATTCGACACCGGCTACCCGGGTGAGTTCGATTCCGTAAAAGTAGATACTAGTAACTACATAGCATTACAGGATTCCACCAAGTACGGCATACTTCAACAAGAACACAAGATTGAAAGTTGCTCGCAAGGAAAGGTAAGTTCTCCAATGAGTCAGGATTCGTATTTCGTAAAAAAAGGGAAAGAGGTTGAATGAGGAGCGGTAGGAGTGAAGAGGTTGAATGAGGAGCGGTAGGAGTGAAGAGGTTGAATGAGGAGCGGTAGGAGTGTTTTGAGGTGTCCGGAAGAGAGTAGACAAGTAGACCTTCTGAACCCAAGATACATTAGGTTACGAATGGAGCAGTAGAAAACATGAATCCTACTAAGGGGTCAAACCACCTGCCACTGAGTAATCATTGGTGGTCTAGCCGTTGCAGAAGAAAGAGCAAGGAAATGCCTGCTGCTTGCACCTCGATCTTTCTTCTGAATGTTGTCGATGATGGAAACAGTCTTGCTTTCGCCAACAGAACGACTGATGATCTTTCTCTTTTCTCCAAGTCTCTTCTTTGAATTCTCGGAAAAAGATTTGTAGACGCTAATGTCGTTGCTGATCGTGTGTATCCGCTGTTGCACGTCGATCTGGACCTTCTCCAGATAGGTCAACTGAGATACGAGGCCTTTCAACTCATCCTGGGCAATTTGTCGCTGGTAAAGAATCAAGTCATAATCCGCCACAGCGTCACACAAGTCCCATTCCGAATCAGGTTCACTGTTGTTCTGATCAGAATGTGAGATTGAAGGCTACGGGTCAGAGCAAGATAGAGCATTACCGATGAATCTTCTGTTGTAGTAGACTCCGATGAATCCTCTGATGTAGCAGACGCTGTTGAATCCTCTGATATAGTAGACAATTCTCCTGCCTAAAGACAGATTGATGATTGAAGAAGCTATGAACTTGTTCTTCTTACCGACTTGACAGAACGGACATCAGAATGGTCGGCCTCAGGCTGGACAGGAGCACACTCCTCGGTATCAAGGCTGTCCGAGCCAGGCGACAAAAAACTTTCGGTCATAGACCTTTCCTGTTTTTCTAAGTTGTCAGTGAAATACCAGGCGATAAAATGTAATCGCTAAGTACAGAATCTTCAGAATGGACTATCTGTTTGAGGTTTCTTGATTCAGCATTCTGGAGGACTCGGTAAGGACTCGGAGCGGGTGAACTTACTTGGAGAAAAAGCTTCATTGCTGAGAGAACGGGTTCGCAAACAGGAAAATGTGCAAGGTTAAAATACAATATCAATGAGGGGACAAGAAAACTGAATGGGTGGACTCGCGCCCCACAAGTAAAGAAGAAATAGCCAACTCACAGTGGACTTCAAAACATGTGGCAGCGTAAAGCGTAAAAGCGTAAAGCGTAAAGCGTAAAGCGGAAAGTCGATATGTGCTAACCGACAGAGTTCTTTCCTTGAATTTTACATACGAGCAGCCTGGTGTTTCTGACATAAATGCCAGCAGGCATGCACTTGTTAATTCCCTTCTTGTCCTTCCCTTTCTATGATGCAAAATACTGGACAATTGGCAGAACAACAATTTCTGGCGGGCCAATTTCAAGGCATCGGTGGTCGTACCGGCAGCTTCGCTTCTTCCTCTTATCACTCCATCTACCCGCCGGACACTAGCACTACTAATTTCAATGCCCAGCACTACGCCCCACAACAACAATACGAAGTTCCCCCGCAGCAATACGTTCAGCAACCACAACAATTCCTGACTCAGCCTCAAGTATTCAATGATAACAATATGATGGTAGGCGGCCCCAGCCCCGTCGACTTCTCCTATCAACCTGCTTCGTTCCACCCGACGGGCCAGCAGTTCAATCAAAATCCGCCTGAGGGCGGCGGAATAGGAGGACTCATTGATCAAGTAATGGCAACATATGACGATCTGGGACCGCTGTTCGTTTCTCGAGTGCCTATCACAAAATACGTTCTGATTCCATATGATTAGTCCGCCAGAAGATCAGAACATGGCTAGTCCGCCCCAAGAGCGTGAGTTACATATTCCTTATCTGGAATGGCTCGCTGAGTAGTGTATGTAGACCCCTCAATTTCTTCGCAAGCACCCCCAGCCTCTATGCCCTCTCCCCCTCGCCCAACCGCCGGGCCAACATCATCTGCAGAGATCCTGGTGAATAGAGTCATCACTGTCTTCAATTCGCTTTCTGAGCGCGCAGCCTGGGGATTGCAGGGTGAAATTGAAGCGTTGCTCCAGAAATACACTGGCAGCGCACCCGGACCTCTGGAGCAAAGTATGATTCTTTCCCGTCTTCTGTTTCTTTTTTTTGAATTCTCTTCTAGGCCAGACAGATGTAGCCATTGTATTGGAGCATCTTGATCATAGCACCGAGCAAGGCGACCTCGCCTGGAGAAATGTTCCCATATTCCCCACACCCGAAATCAAGCTCTTCCAAGGTTTCGTACTGGTGCATTTCATGGCTCACCCCTTCGAGGTGGATCGAGTTGAGGCCGGTGTTAGTTCGTTGGTTTCAAATTCTCCTCACTCCACTCGAATAGTGTCTTGGATGTCGGAAAATAGTGTCTCCGCTATCCCCTACTACTGGTCATTGCTCAAGTATGTTGTGGATGAAGCAGCGAGATTGCTGCTGAAAGACAGTAAGCTTCTCAGGCGTTTGGATAGGGAGCCAGTAATGGCGAGAAGACTGGAGTTGTATCAAAAAATCAAAGAAAAGTCCGTCCTAGTACACCTTTTCCAGTCTACGGGCGATTCCGAGGTGAGATTCTCATTTAAGAGTATAACGCTAACTGATCTTCCACTTTTCTCACTCAGGCTGACCTTACCTTCAACGTAACTCCCTGGGTGGCGACAGAAATCCTGTCTTTATTCAACACCATCCTTCTGCGTTATGCTTCTGTTTTGAAAGCCGTTTTCCAAGCGGAGCCGGACTTGTTGAACCTTCATATGGCTTGCACTTCTATCGTAAGTCAGAATCTTTCTAGTTCGAGATTCACTCTGATTCAACTTATGGAAGATTTGGGTCGTGTTTGACCATCTGGTAGTGAACGAAAGACAACTCAACGCACAAGAAATGGTTTTTGAACTACAGCCCATGTACAATTGGTTGTCAGATCTTAGACATGAACAGCGTCATGAGGGTTTATACCCTCAGCCAATCTTGTCAGCCATCATGCAAAGATATGGCACCTTGTTTTTTACTGCCAACTCGTAAGTTATCTTCACCAGTTGCCTTTATATTGTACAGCATTTGATGTCCTTTCTTTAGTAATACTGCGCCATCTTCAATCGGCATCCCTACTACTGCCAACTTGTAAGTTATCTTCACCAGTTGCCTTTATATTGTACAGCATTTAATGTCCTTTCTTTAGTAATACTGCGCCATCTTCAATTGCAGTTCAAGGGGCCGAGACCTAGTCCATATCTGTTTCTTTTCTTTTTACTTGTTTGTCCCTGTCTACTTGCTCGTCCATCTTTGTCTACTTGCTTTATAGCGGACATATGCTGTTTTGTAATATCAAGCTCACAATAATTGATTTTTTGGCCAAAGAAAAGTTGGTTGCCTGCATGTTAGCATGCACCAATTCTTTGAGGAGTGGAAGTGTGACGGATTTCGTAGGGAGGTGCTCTTAGATTTGAGGGATTAAAAAGTATTTTCAGCGGGTATCAGGAACTCGACGTACTCTTCCGCTGAGTCTTATGAATGAGGGACTTTCGAATCTCGAATCATCAGGACTTACAATTCAAGGCCGGGGAAAAAGGACATTGACCAGGCTCACGGGCTGCTAATGGTACGAATGTTACTTCGTATCGTTGGTAAAAGCGCAAGACTAATTGAATTCTGCTTATAGCGCACGGTCCTTAATTTACACATGGGGCTCAAGGTGTGACTGCAACTTTTTTTAGTATGTCAGGAGTAGCACCGGCGGCGGACCCACCTGCAGGTGCATTGTACAGAGTCGCGTCCTGCGGGCGTATTTTTGATTCAAGCGCATCTACTCGATTGGTGAGTTCTGTGACAAATTTATTGGGATCGAAGAAAATCAAGGCCATCGGGAGAGCTACAGCGCGATAGACTCGGACCTGCCAAATAAGAGATGAACTTAGGGCATAGCAATCTTTGACCACCGTTGATGGTTAGCCTCTGCTTTGTCAGTTCAACAACAGTCAAACACTCACAACCTGTCCAGGAGACGCTCACGCTGCTGAGTAGCCTATGACATGACCGCCGGTAGTCAAGAATCAGGTGAAGTTCCTAGTGACAGCGCAGGCTCCTTCCTCGTCCTCCTCAAGCCTGAACGCCAAGCAAGCTTCAGAGAAGGTACCTCAGGCTCAGGTGAGAGGTATCCCTGGTACATCCGGGGCCCTTGGATAGCATACAGAAGTATTTGGAACTCGGGCTCCAAGACAAAATACTAAGACTCGATGATGGTGGTTCAGATGACGGCAGCCCAGAGGGCTCCGTAGGGGATCAAGATGGAACAATTGAGCGCATTCTAGCTTTCTTCCTCAGGCCAGTACAGACTTGAAGGTGTAGGCGCTTCACTCTTTATTCCAGTACACGGCGGGAGAGGCAAGTCTGACTCTGAAGTCGGCGTCGAAGACATGAGGCATCTGAGGGCTTCAATGGCAGCAAAGGAATGTCCTAGGGATGCTGCACCAACGAGATGGGTAACAGGCGAAGAGATACTTTTGGTACCAGACTGGGAACCAATGGAGGACGAAGATAGATGGCAACGAAATCGAAGATACGTGCCGAGGAATCTCAACGACTCCCCTCTCCTTTGGTTCTACTTGTTTCTGAAGTTCTGGTTCAGCTGGAGCCACTAATGAAGCTTTCAGAACACATACCTTCCGCTTGGACATACCTTCTACTCCTAATTGGGTGACGTTGGAGGAGAAAGAGATGGCGTAGAGTCATCCGTACCAGTCGTCGAAGTTTACGTCACCGCATGACTGATGGATTCTGACTCTGAGGATGGATGTCGGTCCTAGCCTGTCTCGCTGGAGCGCCTATCGCCACAAAGGAGTAAACCTCAAGGGAGCATACTACCAAGAGCTCGAGCCTGCCGGCCTGAGTGTGCGTCTCCCTTCTCCTTGCGCCCTGTTGTCCCAAGATCGGTATCTGCTACCACTACCAGTGCCGCTTTATGCTAGGAAGCTCTTTGTACTAACGTCCTCTTTTCTCAGATCTCTTGTTCTACTAGGCTAGAGGGCGGGGCTAATCGGATTGGATTGAGCTCATATGAAACTGTGCAAGTACTACACAACGTACCTCGTCTCTCCAAAGTCATCCTACTATGAAATCACATAAAATGGACATTTCATCTATGTCGAAGCTGCTCCTTGTGGGAGCAAGTTCGCAATTTTCAATGCATCGTTCAGGCAGAACCTGGATCAGACACTGCTTGTCTGATCGACAGCAGCTCCTTGAAGGTTCAAGGAGCTGTACCTCGTGAAACAGCGCTCCAGAAACTAGCCGACTAAACCAACGGTTCAATCCTGGATCAGGAAATATATGCATGATCGACAGCGACACACCTCTGTGGCGAGTCGGGTGCTTCTGAGGAGGAGGAGGAGGAGGAATCGGCACAGGATCAAGACTGCTGACCTTTTATCTCAGTCCACGATACGTGACCCTGATGCACAATATCGGCCGACTGATCGGACTACACATTGACGGGCCACTGATATGTGGACTGCGGACGGTTGCCACAATAATGACTACATGTCTCTCTACGTGTGCATGGCTCATTTAAAAGGGGGACAGAGGGGGACGGGTAAAGTGTCCTTTTTGTTTCGATTTGTCTCTGCTTCATCCTCTATGGTTGCGTCTCGAAAGCGCAAGAACAGGCGAGGCAAGCCAGGTACCAAAGCCCGAGAAAAGCACTTCAAGCACTGGCAAGCCTGTGGTGGTTTCGCGAATGCGCAGGAGCGGGCTATCCAAGGGCTGCAAGAAAATAGTGAGTAGCATGTAATCCAATTATTACGCTGTTTTCCACTGCTAAATATTGGTGCTTTTTAGAAACTCTAGCCTTAGAGCAGTTTCCGTCAGACTTCATTGGGTGTTTGCGTGACCAAAAGAAAGTCCGAGACATCACCCTTACTCGCTACACCACAGATCATAGAGCCTTCATGGTTCTAAAATCGTCTTCGAATATCATACTCAAAGGGCCGGGAGGTTTGGATACGGACTTCATGGTCGGCCTTTTCGCGAATGTCGTCTCACCTCGTGCCCCATCAGTGTTGATGCAAAAATGGGAAGCCTTCAAGGCAACAAATCCCAAACACTCGGGCAGAGGAGATGCACATCGGTCGACAACTCAGGCTTTTCATTTCAGGACGTGGTCGATATACAGCCCAAGGCCTATGGTGACAGCTGACACTCGTGACCAGTCCTTGGAGTGTTTGAAGGCCATGGATGACTTTCTCGATGCGGTCAACTTCTATGTGCTCACTCCTATCAGAAGGATTTTGATGCATTATTTTCCTGAGGATTGGGAACGTCGACTCAAGTATGCCTTCTGTATTGCCACATGGTATCCTGGCTAATGTTGGGAGTGTTTCAGGGCCTACCGCCAGTTTAGCCAAGTCTTAAGAGCGCAGTATGACACTCGTCCCGCCATTGATTTCAAAGGGGTTGCATCCACAGTTGCAGTGAAAGAAGGTGGGTCTGAGATACCTCATATTGATATCAATGACGCACTACACACACGCACTTTTGTTTACACCTTCGGTCGGTATCATGGAGGTAGAATAGTGTTTCCACAGGTTGGCCTGTCTGTTGAAGCCACTGTTAGACAGTTGGTGGCAGCCAATACAAAGCAGTTGGTTCATTTCACTCAGCCAACTGAGGGTCAGTGTGTTGTCTTAACGATTTTTTTTGAACATGTTCTTATGAAATGTGGTGGAGGCTTTGTGTAGTTTGTGTAGTTACTATCTATAATCATTACCGCAATTTTTATTTGATGATATTAGCAATATTTTTTTCTCAATTGTAACATTTATATGTAGTACAGGTAATTGACAACTGAGTACTTGAGATAGGCTGTGGGTAAAATGCTTTTTTACTGCTGAATTTAGCTTGCTGGAAAACACAATTAAGAATCTGACTCAGACTCAGGTGATTCATCATCTTCCTCAACAAAATCAGTCTGTTCACCAGACTCAGACTCTTCATAGGTATATTCATAGTCAGAGTCAGAATCTGAGTCTTCCATTGTTAAGTCACCATATACTTCAGTGTGCTGTGACCTTGAAGTCTGGATGGTAGGCTCTGAATCCACCAACATTGCTAATGACTCTGCTGTGTCAACAGATTCATTGATATCCTTCTGACTGATACTGGCTTCCTCTATGTCCATCTGATCTGTCTCTGCAGGTTGAATACCAAGAGAAAAGGAGGCATTGGCAACATGAACTGAATTCATACTGTAGACATGTCCAATTGCCAAGCCTCGATGATGTCTGGCCAGCATATCTCTATCTGGGAAGCTAAAAAGATAACTACTCAGCTTGGAGATAGAGTATCAAGTAGTAAGAATGGCTTACCATCCCACATAATATTCTTTATACTGGATGAAATCACCTGTATTCTTAGAAGGCCATAGTTGTTGAGTGTCAGGATTGAGACCAGATGCAAATGAAGGAGTAATATAGGCAGCTCTAATGACTTCATTTGGGTCCACAAATCCATATGAATCACTAGAGTTTGGTGAAGCAAAGCATAGACTATGTAGCCGTCTTGGTGTGATCTCTGCTAGCTCCTTATACCAATGAACCCAGAGGAATTCAATCCTTCTAGGATCTTTATAAAATGACCCAGGGCCTTGATAAACTACATTTGCATGAAAGACTCCAAGAACCCTTGCATATTTGAACTGGAGCTTAGACCAAGGCAAATTATTGGAAGAATTTCCATCTACCAAG
>RCHF01000751.1:0-10157 GCA_003987895.1 Neonothopanus nambi
ATAAACTTGAGAGTGATGAGTAGTGCTCACGAGACTTGGAAGAACGATTCATACCTTAAATGTCCTGATTGAATCGCAGTAGCTCTGACAGTGACAATGCAAGGGTCTTACCCAGGCCTTTACCAGCACCCTCATCTTTTCCGTAAGCCTTCCTCCCTCCAGAATTCGGCTCACTTGAAGATGTGTAGTCGGAGACTTTCTCACGGAGTGCTAGAAGCGCTTTTCCATCTGGCACTCCATTAATGAATGAGATCGGTGCAGCAGGTCAAAGCTCATACCGTTTTATAATTGTCATTAAACGTTTCAAGACTTTGGCTCCCTCGAATGATAGCGTCCAGTGCACGCTTCAGACTCGACGTCTGTAATGAATGAGTCAGATACGACAACGTAGCACGTCGACTTTCCCATGAAGGCGAAACTACATAGCAATGAAACGTTGATCTCGATTGAGCGTCCCTAGTAGGGACGCTCAATTCTCGCCTCGCTTTCTCGCCTCGCACGTCGCCTCGCAAAATTTTCGAACTCCGAAGGGAGAATATCCAATTACTTTGCTCGGCGACGTGCGAGGCGAGAAAGTGAGGCGAGAATTGAGCTTCCCTAATGATTCGGAGTTTAAGATTTTGCCGGCGTTCCCTCTCCGAAAACACCTTGAGACAAAGAGATATTCGGGCGTCAGCTCGTAAGCAACCATAGCTGAGCAGTAGATCGTCAACTTGAAAAAACCTGGCCATCCGAGTCCTCCGTCTATCGAGTAGGCTGCAGCCATCGTGAAGATGATTTGAAGGAATTTTCGGCTCACGTGCGCAGGCGCGCTTCAGGTTGAACCGTTCTACTCTGAAAACCAAGCGAAAACAGAGAAACACGGTCTCATCTTACTTACTATACAACATGAAGACCTTCAAAGCCTGTAAGCTGGCCGTGATATGTGCTGTCGTTGATGGATTTGACTGCTATCCATAAACAATGCGCGTCCTCGTAGCTAAGTGGTATAGCGTGGGATTGCAACGGTGTTGTTTGTTAAATCCCGAGGTCCCGCGTTCGAACCGCGGCGGGGACTTCAAGTGCAGTTTTGTTTTGGCCGGCACTGTTGGTATGTTCACGTGAGGGTAGAAAATTGACAATCGTCAGACATGAAGATGAGAAACGAAGATTTGACAAAGATCACGATGTGGTCAAGACATGGAAAGAGCAGAACAAGTCACTGAAGACGCGAATAAGCGTCTACCATACCAACATAACTGGGTGTCCAAAGCGCTGCGCGTCCTCGCTTCAATCTCGATTTGCCAAAGCTTGAGTACTTCCGGAGTCCTTTCATACACGACAGCTACGTCGGCAGCAGTAACACTGCATAGTATATGGTGGACTCGCGAAGTGACGATAGCTTCGACGACCGAGGCTTAGCGTGCATACGAGGATCCTGGATATGCTACTCGCCAACGATCACAACTCCAGGTCCTGTGACACTTCCACGATTAAAGCCTGTCGACCATTGGGATAGATGACAAAAGGGTCAACGCTGGGACATATTTAATACCTCAGGAGTTAGACCCAATCCTGAATGAAAAAGAAGGCCGGGTGGAAGGTGAACCAGATTCTCGGGTCTGGGGTAGAAGAGAAGGAGAACGTCCATGCTGCTCACTATATAAAGAGTCAATCTAATAAATGTCACCTACCGTAAGGTATTTTCCCCATACTCTGTACTACGCTGAATATTTGCTGAATATAGCCCATCAAAGGACGACAACGTCACCAAGGTCAGAGTCTTTACTAGGTGCCGGGGTATGGCTCCTCAGTGAGTGTAGCAGTTTGCTCGTGATGAAGTGGTGCTTTGACTAGTACTCAGTGAGACGTATAGTGTAAGAGTCGATGCAACACCTGGGGAGGAGAGGCTTTCGGAATCCTGAGCTTGACCAATGTTCCCACGGTCTTTCTGTCTTACCATACCATCGCCTCGTCCTACAATTGAGACCGGTAAAAGACATGCTTATGGGGGTTCACCAGTATCTTGGCTTTCTGTCATACCGCGGACTATCAAATGATTCGAATATCTTTGCAATGGTCTTTTAAGGTCTTAAGGTCATTTTCGCCTGCTGTTCGTCGTCTTTTACTGACAGATAAATTTCCAACAGAGCCACAAATATAAGATTGCGAATGCTTAATGGGCAATGGTAGTGAATTCTTTTTACCACTGTGCTTCAGCCCTGCCTATCCGTCTGAATGGAGTCGTCTACTTCTCTTCACGGTAGGTGTCTCTTACGAAAGTTCCCACTCAGTGTTCTTTATCATTAATTCGAATAAGTCTTCTCAAGACATCAGTTCCGTTCGTTAGGATTTCGAATCACAAGTATATCACGAATCTATGTTAAGCTGCTCTTGCCTCGGATCTTGACGTCTTTTACAGGTACTCTGTTCTCATAAATGCGAAGCAACTAGCGTTCAGCAGAAGATCTCTGTACGCATCAAGATCCTGATGTGAGCCTACGAACCCCATTTGAAGGTAATGGTCTACCTTTTGCAACCAAGTTCCACGTATTTAATCCATTCGTAGGTCGGAAAATGGATACCGGGAATCTTTCACCGACCTCGAATGAGAGTTTTCTTCTAGCTCATTCCGAGTCTCCTTGAGCCATTCCGCATTCTGATACTCTCTTGCACCATCTACGGTTCATTTGGCCTGTCTTGCAGGTATGGCCACTCTCGGGTCTCTTGACGAGACGATCTTGAGTGCACGATACTTAGCAGGTGCGTGGACAATGTATTTTCAAGCTTTTGGCTTCGTGCTAACGCAATCCTCGCTCTCAATTCTTTCACAGCTACATCACTGGTGTTACTTGTTTATGACCACTTCCTTACGATCGACCAAGAGGTTTTAGCTGTATGGACAAACGGGAGGGGGATTCTGCATAAGCTTACCTTCCTGATGAATCGATACTACGCAGAGGCAGTCATGGCATACGTTACATATGGTGCGTGTTTCGAAATAAATTGTAGTCCGCTATTATGAATGACAGCGGGTTCCTTTACATTATCAGTATTGAGCGGCGATGCAACGACACTTGATGATGCGGTGAGTATTTGCACTGCTTGAATTCAAACAAACGTGCTGATTCGCATTCCTGTCTGCAACATCAGGCGTGAGTAAATCTTCCCCTGTAGCTTCTCCGCCACCACTGTATCACTATGAAGTATTATTGATCCTCGACCCCGACTATGGGGTACTGATCCACAGGTGTCAACGTTTCATCTGGGTTTTCGCCATCGCAGCAACAGTCTTCATCACTGCTACACAATGTGAGCCAACAATCAGTATCTTGATGCCTATACAATACAATACTGAATCCATTCCCCATTACCCAGTTTGCATCATTCTTCGGGTTTATCACCTCTGGGATAAACGAAGACGTCTGACTTCCATCCTTGTTGCCGCATTTTTCCTTCTTATCCTGGCGACAACTGGACTGTCCATTGCGACAGTGCTAGAGATACGGTGTTAGCCCACTATCTCATCCTCTGAACCACCGACTAATGAATGTCACTTTCAGCATCTACATTTTTTGTACCATTTATCGGAACCTGCGTGTTCTTTGAGATCCCGAGAACGCTGTCTTATTTATTCGGAGTCCTGGTACGTCCGCAAGTTGCTTATTTTGGTGATCAAAACATATATCCTAGACAGCTTCTATTCGATATATTTCTTATCGTTCTCGCCGTATACCACGCCCTTGAATCCCCTCGCCGCTCACATGCGGAGGTGATAGATTCTTTACATCGAGATGGTGCTAGGCTATTCCTCGTGAGTATCTAAATCCTGTTATATTTCCCATTCTGCGATGTACCCGACTTGTCTATCCTTGTTTTAGCCCTGTCTTACTGAAGGTGTTTTGCAGGTCCTCTGTGGTGAGTTGCGGCTCTAAGAGGATAGTTACAGGACAGAACCTGACGTTTTTCCTACCACCTTTGAATTTTCAGCATTACGACTGCTTACTTTGATAATGACAATCATTAGCAACGTGAGTATTTACTCATTCACCCCCGTATGACTATGACATACCTGATATATCCTTTCGTTCTCGACTAATTATCATAGCCCGGCGACTGTTTTGCTGTGATGAGGTAGTACACCCTGAAGTCTTTCATTCCTTATTATCCGCATTCACAGTCGCTTGTCTTCACAGTGTCGTGTGGGCTTTAAATTCAATCATAGTCTCTAGGATACATCTGCGTGTCGAGGGTCTGAGGTTCTTGAGCTCCATAGGTTTGGGGAGATCGTTTATGATCATGTAACAAGTATTGAACGAGACGGAATTTACTTGCCGTGTGGGTCAATGCTTGGTATTTATGCAGGTCAAAAATACACTCAGTCCATCAGCAGTTAACCGACATCCTTTTGGCACCTCTAGCCATCTCTTCGACCGTCGGCATGTCCATCTCTTTCTGCCCGTAAATCGCCATTGAATCCATGCAGCTTTCACGGCTGACAAGCGCAAAGCATCTTTGATGGTACTTCTCTTGGCCTGTTCAATCCTGTCCAATTCGGAGCATCCAACGCTTATTGGTAATGAAAAGTATTGTTGGAATCATGATGTTTGACATTTTCCGTCAAAAAACTGCGCTAAGACCCCAACAGCGTCTCGAGTCCCCTTATCCTCTGATTCCGCGTTTGTCTCACATTTTCATCACGAGAACAAGTCGAAGGCCGTTCTATCGAGGACCGCGACCCATCCAAACTTTACCCATGACCCGCCAATTAACTTGTTTAGTCGATTTTAGTCTCATGTGAGTCTAGCTCCAAGCTCTTTCCCATAGCTAGACAAGTCGCTCAAGTTCAAGTGATCCAGTCCGCCATATGCGGCAAAACTCCGAAGCTCCCTTTCTTCTCACCAACTTCCGCACTTCCATATAAATGACGTACTGCATCTCGTATGAGACCCTGTATCTCACCGTACGCCTCAACTTCGTCGAACTCAGCAGACGTGAGTCTTCTCTTCTTTTTCTGAATACTTTCACGTTAAATGTTTGAAACTCCTAGTCTCAGATATACTACTACTACGATGAAAGCTTTGGTTTACGCTGGCAAGGGCCAACCCACAGTCGAAGAACGCGCGAAGCCTACTATATTGAAACCTACAGATGCCATTGTCAAGATGACCAAGACCACAATCTGCGGTCAGCTTATAGGCCAAATTCGATACATGGTCGAGCACTAACTGCTTCATTTGTATATAGGTACTGATCTCCACATATTCAAAGGCGACGTCGCAACCTGCAGCACCGGAACCATTCTCGGGCACGAAGGAATAGGTATCGTAGACCAGGTCGGCGAGAGCGTGAAAACCTTCAAGCCAGGCGATCGCGTCATCGTATTATGTATCACTTCGTGCTCTACTTGTGACAATTGTCGAAAAGGGATGCCTTCGCATTGTGATGGTACGTGCCTTTGCCCCAAAGCATGAGCTCCTTAAGGTAATCTTCTGATATGCAGAGGGAGGCTGGATACTTGGAAACACCATCGATGGAACACAAGCAGAGTACACTCGAATTCCTCACGCTGACGGTTCTCTACGCCATATGGTCAAAGGAGCGAGTGATGTAGCACAAGTTATGGTTAGTGACGTCCTACCCACTGCATATGAATGTGGCGTTTTGGTATGTCTTCCTTTCCATCCCCAATTCACCTACTCCCTGACACGCTCTCAATTACACTGAATAGAATGGTCGAGTCAAGCCTGGAAATACAGTCGCCATCATCGGCAGTGGTCCAATCGGTCTTGGTGTCATAATGACTTGCCAACTCTATTCCCCGTCCAAAATCATCATGATCGACTTTGACGAGAACCGCCTCGCAACCGCGAAAAGTATGGGTGCAACTGATGCCGTTGCATCAGGACCCGATACCGTTCGTCAAGTAATGGAACTCACGGATGGGCGCGGAGTGGACACTGTCATTGAAGCTGTAGGCGTTCCAGCTACTTTCGAGTTTTGTCAAGAAATTGTCGCTGCCGGAGGTAGCATCGCTAACATCGGTGTACATGGAACGAAAGTAGACCTACATTTGGATAAGCTTTGGGATCGCAATATCAGTATGTCCTGCGTTTTGCTCCTCAAGTCGTGACTAGCTGAAGTATATGGGAAATGAATAGCCATCACTACGCGAGTCGTTGATAACATATCTAGCCCGATGTTGGTCAAGCTCGTTGACTCGGGAAGATTGCAGACAGAGAAGCTAGTCACGCACCAGTTCAGCTTCAGCGACGTCGAAAACGCGTACAAGACTTTCGGTGCCGCTGCGAGTCACAAGTGCTTGAAGGTCATCATTAATTTCTGAAGGAATGCGGCAAACTGGGCCAAGAAGAAGGGTTTTTCATCGTTGTATTCATAAGGTCATTCAATTTAAAACTTACAATTGCAAATTTCAGCCCCAAGCGCCGTTTGTAAGTGCTGCATAAAACGACCTTTTCTCATTCCTGGGTTTTTGCAGCATCGTGACCTTCACATCAGTCAGACATACGTCATATGTACCGCCTCAACCTTGTCCCTATGATTCTAAAATTTGAATGTTGAAGTTTGAACGC
This sequence comes from Neonothopanus nambi, assembly GCA_003987895.1. Taxonomy (NCBI): domain Eukaryota; kingdom Fungi; phylum Basidiomycota; class Agaricomycetes; order Agaricales; family Omphalotaceae; genus Neonothopanus; species Neonothopanus nambi. The sequence continues at coordinate 6,573 of RCHF01000751.1, forward strand.
GTCAGCAGTTGGACTGTCGAACTCTGGTCTTTATTGAAAGAGCGAGAAGAACCCTTTGAAATCTGCCGTCGGCAGAAAACAAATTCACTTTCTGACAGGCGCGATTCCTTGCTCACACGCTCTCAATGATTTTCGACGTTATCTACATGAAGAGGATGTGAAAAGACATGATAAAAGACTTCTACTCTTGAATCTTCTGCTCCCAGCACCTCAACCTCAAGCTACGTACGTACTCCTCTTCATCACAACATTTGACGACACTAACCAGAACCATACGACGTCCTTGAAGCTCTGATTCTGCTACGATGAAGGCTTTAGTTTATGCTGGAAAGGGACGTCCCACGATCGAAGAACGTCCAAAACCTACCATCCAAAAGCCCACGGATGCCATCGTTAAGATGACAAAGACCACAATTTGCGGTAAGCTTTCAATACTTACAACGATGTTCTGCTCCAAACTAATAGGTCCTGCTCTTACAGGTACTGATCTTCACATCCTCAAGGGAGACGTGGCAACTTGCCGCCCTGGAACTGTTCTTGGACATGAAGGAGTCGGTATCGTGGAGCAAGTTGGCGATAGCGTGAAGAACTTCGCACCAGGAGATCGTGTTATTGTAACAGGAATGTGCGGATGCTCCATGTGTCATAGCTGCCGAAAACAGATGCCTTCGCAATGCACTGGTAAGTACTACCGTATCTTTATACCTGTTGTTCGGCCAAACCTGACGATAGCTTATTGCCCTGTATAGATGGTGGCTGGATGCTAGGGAACGTCCTCGACGGGACACAGGCCGAATACACCCGGGTCCCTTACGCCGACAATTCACTACACCGTATGATCAATGGAGCGAGCGATGAAGTTCAGGTCATGCTCAGTGATATCTTACCTACAGCTTTCGAATGTGGAACTTTAGTGAGTCGTTCTTTTTCCCAGCATCAAATCTTCTGGTATTCATGGCGTCCCGGGGCTCTTCTCGCACTATTCCTGAATATCGCTCACAGAAAGGTCAAGTGAAAGCCGGAAGCACAGTCGCGATTATCGGCAGTGGTCCTGTTGGACTCAGCGCAGTCTTAACTTGTCAACTCCACTCTCCTGCCCGAATTATCGTGATTGACCTGGACGAGAATCGACTGGCGAGTGCTAAAAGCATAGGCGCGACCGATATCATCATCTCTGGTCCTGACACCGTTCGCCAAGTGATGGGACTCACGGATGGGCACGGTGTAGATACTGTCATTGAAGCCGTGGGCATCCCTACAACGTTTGAGCTATGCCAAGATATTGTTGCTGCTGGAGGAAACATTGCTAATATTGGTGTACACGGCGTGAAGGCTGATATACATTTGGATAAACTTTGGGATCGCAATATCAGTAAGTGATTCGTTTACTCTGAACTCTCATAGATATTCTAAAATATGAATCTGAATGCTAGCCATTACTACTCAAATCGTTCAAGCCGTATCTATACCGATGTTGGCTAAACTTGTTGACTCGGGCAGACTGCCGCAGACAGAGAAGATGATCACGCATCGCTTCAACTTCAACGAGATTGAGCATGCGTATAGCATTTTCAGCAACGCGGCGAGTCATAAGTGCCTGAAGATTATCATCGATTTTTGAAGTCAAAACCATTGAATGTATAGTGTATATACAGACATAAGTACTTACCAGAGTTGCACTATGTGAGTACCTGTAAAAGTGAAAACGTAAGATGACCATGTTCGCAGGGGGTGAAGATTGGATCTCGCCGTCAGCTACTGGATAACTTTTAGGGATGAGAAAAGGCCGTTTTATGCAACACCTTGGGGCTCAAATTTGTAACTGAAAGTTTTAGATTGGATGAACTTATGTATACAACGATGTAAAACTCTTCTTCATCATCCAGCTTGCCGCATTCCTTCAAAAATTAATGATGACCTTCAAGCACTTGTGACTCGCAGCAGCACCGAAAGTCTTGTACGCGTTTTCGACGTCACTGAAGCTGAATTGGTGCGTGACTAACTTCTCTGTCTGCAATCTACCCGAGTCAACGAGCTTGACTAACAGCGGGCTAGATACGTTATCGACGAGTCGCGTAGTGATCGCTATTCAAACGTTCATGTCCCACATACTTCAGCCAGTCACCACCGGAGGAGCAAAACACAGGACATACTGATATTGCGACTCCAAAGCTTATCCAAATGTAGGTCTACTTTCGTTCCATGTACACCGATGTTAGCGATGGTACCCCCAACAGCGACAATTTCTTGACAAAGCTCGAAAGTAGCTGGAACGCCTACAGCTTCGATGACGATGTCCGCTCCGCGCCCATCTGTGAGCTCCATCACTTGACGAACGGTATCGGGTCCTGACACAACGGTATCAGTTGCACCCATACTTTTCGCTGTCGCGAGGCGGTTCTCGTCACGGCTGATCATAATGATTTTGGATGGGGAATATAGTTGGCAAGTCATCACGACACCGAGACCGATTGGGCCATTGCCGATGATGGCGACTACGCTTCCAGGCTTAACTTGGCCGTTCTACATCCAGCGTGACTGAGATCGTTGGTGAGTTGTGGATGGAAAGGACTACGTACCAAGACGCCACATTCATATGCGCTGGGTAGGACGTCACTAATCATGACTTGTGCTACATCACTCGCTCCTTTGACCATATGGCGTAGAGAACCGTCAGCGTGAGGAATTCGAGTGTACTCGGCTTGTGTTCCATCGATGGTGTTTCCAAGTATCCAGCCTCCCTCTGTATATGAGAAGGCAACCTCAAGAACTTGCTCGAACGTTGGGGAAAAGGCACGTACCATCACAATGTGAGGGCATCCCTTTTCGACAATTGTCACAAGTAGAGCACGAAGTGATACATAATACGATGACGCGATCACCTGGCTTGAAGGTTTTCACGCTCTCGCCGACTTGGTCTACGATACCTATTCCTTCGTGCCCGAGAATGGTTCCAGTACTGCAGGTTGCGACGTCGCCTTTGAATATGTGGAGATCAGTACCTATACACAAATGAAGCCGTTAGTGCTCGAACACAGTGTATCGAATGTGGGGTATAAGCTTACCGCAGATTGTGGTCTTCGTCATCTTGATAATGGCATCTGTAGGTTTCAATATAGTAGGCTTCGCACGCTCTTCGACTGCGGGCTGGCCCTTGCCAGCGTAAACCAAAGCTTTCATCGTAGTGGTATGCCTGAAACTGTGAGTTTCGAAAATTCACTGTGAAACTATACAGGAAAATATAGGGAGACTCACGTCTGTTGAGTTTGACGGAGTTGAGGCATACGGTGAGATACAGGGTCTCATACGAGATACGGTACGCCATTTATATGCGAACACGGAACATAGTGAGAAGTAAGGGACACTCTGGGGAGCTTTTGGGCAGCTGGCATGGAAAAGAACTAACGGAATACATCCATTGAAACCACTTTCCGCAAAACCCTAGGTGGGGATTGGAACTCGGCTACTAGTGCTTGCCGTGACACTGCCGGGGTGTATCGGACGGCTCGAATCAACGTACGTCGTATAGCAGTAACATATATAGATGCACTGCGGTAATAATTCGGGACATTCGCAGGTTCAATC
>RCHF01000753.1:0-24062 GCA_003987895.1 Neonothopanus nambi
GTTCAGATCCTCTGTCCTAAAATGAGCATTATGGAGAAACTCACAGATGCACGCTCCCCTCGTAGTGAATCACAGTCCTCCAAGACATCCTGAAGAGTCAGTGCCGGGGATTGTTCACATAGGATAGTCAACTGAGAAGGAGAGTTCGAGTTCGGCAAATACAGCTTTACGGCCAGAGTGCGGACGACATTGGGATGCTGGACCGAGGTCAGACGCTGAATCTCGCTCTCAACCTGCTTGAGTTTCTTCCTTCCTGAATTTGTTTTCAGACATGGAAACACAACGCAAAACCGTGAAATCGCTACCTTGACTTGTCGAATAGTAAGGAGTGTCAAATGGGACCACATGAAGCTCGAGAGGCAAAGAAACGTTAACGTCGTCACATATAGGATCCGCAGCATACACCAATCCTAAGCAATCTGATAGACCAAGTCAATACTTTGAATGTGACAGATACAGCGTGCCACGTACCGTTACGAGGGTGGAAGAACTTCACGGTATTGAAATAAACACCATCATATTCGATCTCCTCAGCGAAAGACTCGGTAGGAGTGTCACCAGACATAGGAACTTCTGTCGCATCAGAGAACGCCCTCTTGCGAGCCATATACTGCTTTTCTTTGGCAATCCGCTGCTTCTCGGCATCTAATCTAATCTGCTCTTCCAGCTCTTGCGCCAACTTATTCGCCCTCTCGAGTTCTTGTTGAGCTTCTTCTACAGCCTTCAGTCTACGAGCCTAGGTAACAGTGATAGAGGAAGTGAGACAGAGTTGGAATCCCGGGAACTCAGAGATAAAACCTTTTCCTCGTCTTCGGCGCGTTGGTTCATCTGTAGGGCAAGAGAGCCAGGAGCTTCGACAGTCAGCGTAACATTATCGTTCATCCATTCTTGACAAAACGTGACAATCTACGAACAATCGGTGAGCATAGGAAGCAAGAATACGTGGCTTAGGACACACCTCCATAACCATCTCTGACCCAGTGTGAGCCCGCACTTCCGTTTGAATAGCATGGCTCAGCTTCGTTACTTGATCATTATTTAAGCCACTTATGGGCTTTTGGATCGAAAACGTGGGGTTTGCACGGGTTGGGTACGACTTTGGAAAACTACCGAAGGAGCAAATTTAATGGATTCTATATCAAGAAGACATACCACTTACATTACATGTAAATTAAAACATATCTTCTGAGAGTTCAAGTGAGGTACACGGATACTGAATTCCGGAAGGCTTGCAACGCCCTATCCCAAGGTCAGTTCCACGATACAGTCCAAAAGGTAATCAAAAAGGCTACCTTCCAGGCCTTGGTCGGTGGTGGTTCGATCAAGTCTTCGGCGTAGATGGATTTCAGCGCAGTAAGTTCGTTTTGCTGTAGTTCCTCAGTAGATTCCATGGCGAGGTGGTAAACGTATTGAGAAGGGGAGGACCTGGCGGACCTCAGCAACTCAATTCTCCATGGTGGTCCACCACTACGATGAACATAAAAAAAAGAAAGAAGTGGTAAAGAAAAGAGAAAGATGAAAAGGCCAAAGAGGCAAAGTAAAGGAGTCACAGTGCAGTCACAGATTTACAGACTCCGCCATCCCCACTGGGCCTGCAAATCCGCGCTTAGTATCTTATCTTACGAAAGGCTATTTCTACACGTGAGTGACTTGTCGACTCTTGAGGAACCCTCAGAAGATGTGCTTTGAACAGGTACACGACATCGGTTCTTTTCTATCTATTGCGATATGGATCTGTAGAAGGCTTGGTTCCCAAGTTTCTCTCCTCTTCACCGTTCTCAAGTGTTTGGGATCCATCACTGTCTCGGAAAGATGCTTAGAAGTTAAGAAAAAACGTGTTCAAAGGGATAGGGGAACGTGTCAATATCAAAACACCATTGGCATGCTGGGTATCTTACGGTATCATTACTCTTCCAACAGCTCCACAACAAGAGGCAGGCCTTTCTCCTCAGGTATCTGATTGCCTTCAACTCTCCGAACCGAGGGCGATATAATTTGTGACAAGTTCCAAACAATCTCGTCTTTTGTGGGTGAGAACCGCAGCTTCAACAGCAGGGTCGCAAGGATGATCTCTGCAACAAACAATATCAGATCACAACCAATAGAAGGGCACGAGGTCTAAACGTACTCATCTTAATTTGTGCAAATTTGTAGCCTCTACATACGATGGCAAGTCGCCAGGTCCAGGTATCATTTGCAATCATTCGTTGAACACGACTTACATGCATGATCTGCCGCCACCCAAGAAGGACAGCCTTGGCAACAAGTCGGGTAAGTTCTTCGTAGTTCTCGGATACGGAATCAAGCCTCCACTCACATTCCAGCATAAATCCCAGGCAAACGCGCGTTCGTAGAGTGCTTTGTCTCAGACAACCACCTTTCAGGTTTCCACTCCTTTGCATCCTTACCCCAAATCGACTCGAGGCGATTCGCCCCTGCAATCCCTACGAAAAGCGTCGTCCCAACCGGCACAGTGACAGAGGCTTCACTACCAGCATCAGAAGTGTATATAAGCGTTCTCTCTTTCACAGCCCTACCCGAACCTGAACGTAAGAACCACGCCAACAGACTTATGCTGAACAGGAGGAACTAGAAAACTTACGTGCGACGGACGAATGATACAGGTGGATACCTGCCTCGCTGCAGTTAGTGCAGTCAACAATGAACGAACGTTGGCACTTACAACCGAAGTGTTTCTTTAATCACTGCATCCAGCCAAGGCAACGTGCTGATGTCTTCTATCCGAGGCGAGAACTTGTCTCACTGGATCCGATTACTGTTCTAACTTCCTCGCGTACCTTGGAAATGGAATCAATACATGGATAGGCAGCATACTCAATGGGCGGCCAAGTACCTTTTCCTGGACATCCGGACGGATGGTTAACATATACAATATCCGTGCCAGAGCCGATGATGTCGTATCCTGTGCCCCGAAGATCAACACGCTGGGGCAAGGTACATATATAAGTATGTTTTTGTTTCCCTGATAGTCTGAAACGATAAAGCAGAGAAATACGCACGTCATCTGACCAGTGAGTTCTGAATCAGTAAGCTTCTCTCCTGCTGCGGCTTTTTCATTCGCACAAACTAAAATGTCATCCTGCGTTAGTACCGGCGAAGAAACAAATTGCACAGTGCAGGATGGGATGTGGTGTCAGGAGGTGAATGGGAGGAAGAGTACTTACGAAGAATACTAATGATATCCCGACTGCTTCCAGCCCCGTGCTCGCTCTGTACCTCCTGCCGGTTAATAGTACCCAACTTCTCTCGCAAGATACTATGAGCCGATTGGTCCATTACATCCGATATTTCCTGCAAAAATAGTTGACGACATCGAACGCTCAATCACCACGGAGCTCCACCAACAAATTCCAAGGATCAAAGGAGGGGGCTCTACATACCTTCACCTTTTGAATGGCACGATTAGGTGTCCATTCTACCAATTTTCTCCTGAACCATGGGGTTCCCAAGCGTGATAGGAACGGAGCGAACTGGCGGAGGATGGATAGAGAGAATAGAGTTGGGCTGTGTGATCAACACATACCCGGCGTGTTGTTAGATTCACGGGATATACAGCAATGAAATGAAGACCCACATCAGTTCCTTGATCGCGGAAGTGTACGGGTTGTTATATGGGGAGTCAAGGGGGTCCTGAAACTGACTCAGAAAGAAAGAACAAAGATGCTATGCCAATGCAACTCACGAATGAATATCCCAGAACGGTTTGTCCGACGGTTTCGAGTGCAACGCGGGACATCCACTCAGACATATCCAAGACACTCGTCCCAGTCTTTTCATAGCTAATTTTAGACTCTCGGCCCAGTACATCCGCGAGCTAATGATAAACAAGAGATACCGCGCAGAAGATGGCATGAGTCAATCAGAAAATAAGTATCGAGTTTGACAGTCAAACACCACAATCAAATAGGCGCCTCCATACCTTCTCCGCAATGTCATAGAACACTGGTACTAGCTCCTTCAGCTGAGGCACTGAAAACACGGGAGCAACGATCTTGCGCTGCCGTTTGTGTACGTCACCTTTTGGACGGCCACAATGAACAAACCCCAAGCAAAGTCAGATACATGCTCGCGGGATCACCGCTGTGAGCGGGAGAGAAAAGGTCTGTACATACCTACCAACAGTAGCCACGAGGCCCGGTCCGAATATCACCTTGTTCGATCTGTTGAATCAATGACCGGGAGGAGTCAAACGACGATGTTGCCTACTCCAGAAGCGGTTTCACGTACTCTATGAAGACAGAGGTTTCCTCAAATGCATCTTGGTCTTTCACGATGATGCTCTGTAATGCGTGTGGGTCGGAGATATATAATTGTTCGTCCTAGATGAAGCAGTGAGCATGTGAATTCGGAATTATTTCCTCTGCGAAGGTGACGGAGTCGTATCATAGGAGACAACGTGAAGAGCAACCTTACCCCAAAGAACCCATAGACTTTCACCACAGCGCCAAAGCGGTCTACGAGTGCTTGGTGGAAGAGAAGTCCTTTGGGGTTGAAGAGTCGCCCAAGATTCCCTGTAAACATCCAGTTAACTACGAGTTAGCATGTCACGCGACAGCGGGAATCTGAGAACCTACCCTTAAACCAAGACTCAGATGGTGGGCCTGCAAGAATTTGACGAGCTTGGTTGGAACACGGTCGTATTAAGATAGCACACATGTTTAACCGGTTCGAACCTGTTCGAACCAGTTAAACACATGTACTCTACAACTAACTACATGGTACTCTACACTAACTACCACACATGTTTAACTGGTTTGAACCCGGCTAAACAAGTGTACTACACTGTAATAATATACATGTCCTATACCTTGCATAGAGTCCGTTAAACGAGGAAAAAACCATACTAAACATCTATCCTGCTCCATGAAGAAGTGCGACGTGACAGTTAAACTGGTTCAACCGCGTTCAACAATCCCGTATCCATCCACATTGACCTCCAGCTGCATCGGTTGAACTAGTTAAACGTAGTTGAACTGATCCATTACTCCCTGCATAACAAACACAGGTATCAGCCATTGAACTAATGCTTAACCGGTTAAATGAATTTAACTAACCTATCACCTCCTACGAGCCTTCTTCGGGCTCCTGCCAAATTGATTATCTTGGTTCGGGTCTTTTGGTTTGCGCTTCCGACGGTTCTCAACGATGAGGTTGGTGTCAATTCCGTCACTACGAGCCTTCGTGCCGTTGACAGCACCTTCTCCGGTCCCATTCCCGTCTGAAGAAGTAGCACCGGCAGCGGGTCTACGACCCCTCCTCCCTACCTTCTTTCCACCAACCACCTCACCACCATCTCCATTGGTAACGGTCTCAGACGTAGATTCAACGGGGGCAGTTGCAGATGAAGGAATGATAGCCGGGGGAAGGACGGGAGTGGTTATAGGAGCAGTGGAAGGGCCGATAAGGGCAGGTGTATCTGAAGCTTGAACACCAGTGGAGGAATCAGGAGTCGCTGCAGAAGCGAGAGTCATCATGGTAGTGGAAGTTGCTACGGAAGCAGGAGCTGCCACACACGCCACAGGAATTAGTGGTGCAATTGAACCCTCAGAGGCGGAGCCAGCAGCAGAAGCCACCGAAGGAGCAGCTGTTGCAGCTTGAATGGTTGAAGCTATACCCAGTGGAACGGAAGCAATCACGGGGGGTGGTGTATTTGAAGCTGAAGCCAGTGGCATGGGTAGAGGGGGAGTTGGAGGAGCAGGAGGTGGTACTGCAATCGAGCTCTCAGCAACAGGGGCAGGGCCACCAGGGACGCTGGAGGGGGTGATGGAGGTAGAGGTAGAGGTCGAATCAGCATTAGTTGTGTTAGCTGTGGAAGCGTTACTTGAAGTCCCCTCCGCAGTGGCATTCTCACCCGCCCCAGCTCGATCAGCGGCAAGTTCAGGAGTGTAGAAATCAAACGGCTCTGGCATTCTCTTCATATCTTCAATAAGAAACAAAATCTCGGTCGCATCTACTCCATTTCTGGTGGGATTCTTCAAAGGTGAACGGAATTTGTACTTGTCCACGTCGTAAAATTTCCCGGGAGCATTGGCAAGATCGCCCCAGTCCAGAGGTGTGTCAAAGTATCGGCCTGAGTGCAATCAATGAGCAAACTCGCTATCCTGAACACAGGGCCAAAACTGAAACTCACCATATACAAGTTCGAAGAACTGCTTAGCAATTTTAGCCAAATCATACGGAGCAACGCGACTTGTGTCGAGTCGAGGAAAAATTATACGGCCATTTTCATCACGTTCAAACTCATCACTGTCACTTTCTGGCTGGGGGAGTATAGACGCCGCCCATTTATGGAACGGATCTCGAACTGTTTTTTCGAAGTGCCGCTTTGATGCCTCAACCCCTTGGTCAGGTAGACAACGCTCCACAAATTCCAAGCCACTACTTCCATAACTGGCGCTATCAACAGGCGATGGATCAGCTTCCTTGCTTGAAGGATGAAAAATAGAGAGCCACTCACACATCAGTCGTTACATGTCCATTTGACTCACGCATGGACACGATGAACAGCATCTCAGCATTTCCGACACGCCCGGATGCGACAAGAGCTTTGAAAAGTTGGTACATCGAGCGTGTCAAATCACCCTGGTTGCTGATGAAGTGAAATGTCATTAATTGTTACATGGAAGCATTGTCAACAAGTCTCACCTGTCAATGTTAAATTCTCGTTGAGCCCTCTCATTCCATTCCTCCTGATTCGCGTTGTGCCACAGCTCGCTCAACGCCATGTTGAAATTGGCGGCTGGACTACGAGTTGTGTATTTCCGCGCTTCGTGCAGAACCTCCTCTCTCTTCTCACGTCTGAATAGATCAAACCCGCTCATCACGCTCGCCCAGCCAATCAATTTGTCCACCGCTGCCTGGGCCTCTTCAGCAGAGATTGCTTTGGTGTTCGTATCCATACTCGCATTCGGCTTCATCTTGTGGTTGTGATGATTGATGAAGATACGCTGAATAGTCTACCGTATTTGTGTAAGCGTCTAGGATGTCCAACTCGCAGCAGAATACTCACCTTCTCATCGCCCCGTACCGTGTTTGGCGACAAAGACTTGCAGGTATCAAAAGGTGCCGTCTTCGTCTGAATGAGATGCATGATCTCCTTCGTCGTCTTGTCCCTCCAAGGTCCTGCACGCTTCCCAGACCCACGAGGATTGAATCTTGGATCGTCCTCGCGTACAAGCTTCTCATACTTGTCGATATAATGCTCGCGAATAAGCCGACGATGCTCGGAGACAATGCTGTGTTGAAGTGCGCCGCGTTTCGGTCCCTGTGGGGCCGTCTCTTCGTCAGAGTCGGCACGTTCGCTGTATACAGGGGGGGGAGTAGCAACAGGTGGTGGCATGGCAAAGTTAAAGTCGGCAAGGGGGGATAGTTGAGTCGAAAATTCTAAGTCGCGCGCAGTGCTTGGGACTACCTAAGTTATATATCTCGAAGGTCAAAGTCTCCAATTGTTTTTGATGGGCACCACCTGAGGGCCAAAGCCATATCGCTGGCCGGATCCAACAATATAGTATCCCGGATGACTCGAGGCTAAGGTAGTGTTACCACACGGCATTTCATCTTTGACCATAGTCAGAGATGTAGAATCCACCAAAGTGGCTCTAAGCATCGTATGTGAACCAGACAGCCAGCGCTGACAGAAGAAAGCGGTATACATCTAAAAAGGCAACCAAAGCAAAGCAAGAATATGAATAAGCTGACCAGACACAGAGAGTGAGAACTCACCACAAGCGGAGGTATTTGCGTTGTATAACTCCCGAGAGTCGACAGCCGTAATTAGGCATATTCTCAAAGTGTCAACTACCTAACAAAAGGCAGTAGACGAGGCCAAAGCGAAGGTCCGCCCATTACGTTGGGAACAGAGATTGGTCAGAGGCGTTCGACCAAAGTCGACCGGATGAAACCACCAAAGTGGTTTCATAGTGGAGCAACCCGCTAAGTATGAAGCTACGGCGAATGAGACAACATCGGTACTCAAGTACTCAACTTCGATAAACAGAAAAGAAACGCTCACCTCGATGTAGTGATGTCGAAATGCGGTGTTCCTGCCCGACGCGGTGTCCTTGACCATCGATACAATAGAGCAACAAAGCCTGAGACAAGGCATACGCATTTGCCTCCAATTGTGGTTCAACCTCGGACATCGGTAACTCCTAAGCACCACCAGTGTCTGTTGACCATAGTCAAAGACCGAGAGCCACCAAAGTGGCCTCACCTTTGTGTCGAACAGCCAGCCAACGTAGGACGGAAGAACAGCGTAGTAGCGTTGAAGGAGTGCAAACAACACAACAACTTCGTGGCACGATGTTGACTAATGCTGATTGTCACCCCGTGACTACTACAAAGATTAGATCTCGTCATAATTTTATCTAGATTAGATTTGTCTTATCAATAATCCATGCAAAGATAAGATGATATGATACTGTCATTGGCAATTACTAACACTATGTAAGAATACATCCTGACAACTGCGAGCGTAGAGCTATATGTGATGACCGTAGACTTTTTTGGGCATATCTTTATTACCGCCGTAGTCACAGAATTCAAAAACTTGAACTGCGCACCAGCAGTACTAGGCTCTGAGGCGGGGTAATAAGCTTGAACAACATTGTACAATTCGGAGGCGGTCCAAGCTGCTGTGTGTGGTCAAAGCGGGATAGGGCCCAAGCGTGAAGTACTGAGTCCCACGTTAGACAAGAGGGAGGCGATTATAAAAGAGAACTTGTACCGAATCACCGAAAGCCTACCCATTACTAACTTGCACTTCATGCCTTCGGAATTTGATGACATTTTCCTCACCGCCCTTCCTAACTACTGCAACCCCAGAACACAGTACGCAAAGGCGTTGCTGCAAATCAGACAGTATGTCGATGCGAAACACGGTACCCAGTATCTCTTGGAATTTTCGAAATGTAGCGACGAAAGACGAGGTATCATGCACAATATAGACGTGATCATGGGTGTCAGGAACCCGCAGGAATTCGGGCTCTTGAGAAAGACCAAGGTACTCCTCCTATTCCCACACGAGTATTGTTTCCTAAGTTATCTTTCTACATTCAGTGTCCTCGGTGTGTCTCCACCAAGGAGGCAGCATTGCCGAACACGATATTCACTCACACAAAGACTCTGTTTGCACGCTGGTTACGAGAACACAAGGCTGAGCCTTTCCGCGCGGAGCGTGTTGCAAGGATCGTGTGCATCGCATCTATCAATAAACCCGCCCCATTGCCTTTCCTATACCTGCTCGAGGAGATGAGGAGAGAGGAAGAGGCAATCGCTAGATCTGGCCCTGGTGATGGGGAAGGAAAGACCACCGAGGGGGGGGAGGAGGAGGAGGAAGAGATGGACTTTGATTTGGAATACCACGAATTTAAGAAATGGGAAGCTAAGACACGGATGGTACTTCGTGGAATTCGTGGGAGCAGGGGAGAAGATAAAGATGAGAGTATGCCTGAAGCTGAAAGTGGCAAGGAAGTGAAGGCTGAAGTGGACGAGAAGCCTGACTGGCTGACTGAAGAGTTTCGGAGGGATGCAGCTGCTGCGTGGGCTGTCCTTGAGAAAGCTTTGAACGAGGACACTTCGAACTTGTAATAGTAGCCTATTTTGAATCAATGCCTGGTGCATCTCATTTCAGCTGATGATCGCGAGTCACGACCCTGCTACTGCTCACCCAAGATAATTCCCGCCCGATGATAGTTCGTGACGAAATTAGCGCGCCGACCAGAATCGAGGACGTCACACAATCAAATTGTTGCAATTTGTCGTAAGTTTCGCTTTGGCTGATCACGGTAGAGCCATACAAGGGTGATATGGGTCAAAGCGTCAAATTGCACAAGGCTTTGACCGAGCAGTCAAAGCGTCGGTCCCGCCCGAACGCTTTGACCCTTTACATCCACGATAAAAAGCTGTGTATCCACGGTAAGAACGACAACACGATGCCCTCCTCTAAGTTCCCCAATAAACTTCCCAGCTACTGCTCTCCCCACACTGCGAGCAAGTGGGTGATACCCCTTCTGCAAATCAGAATCATGCTGGACTCCCTGAATAATACCACGCGCGTTCAGGACTTTGCTTGATGCAGCGACCCCGCCAAAGCCCAAACTCTCCACTATATTGGCGTATCAATGGGCACAAAAAATGCTGTGAAGTGGGGATGTCTGACCAAAGCAATGCCGAAGGTAAGTTGGTGATCCCTGTCATATATTTACTCAAAGCTCACCAGACTCAGTGCACTTTTTGTCCCAAAGTTGAGACCGAGCAGGTACCTGCTGATGTACGGCTTGAGGCAGCAAAGTTGTACTACACCTATTTGCGTAGGATGCCACCGAGCAAGGCTGCGACGAAACACGCCGAGGACGTCCTACGCATCTTCCCGGAAGCTGATGAACCGTCACAGTACGAAGAGCACTTGCCTCCCGCCACACCTTCTGCTGAGACATCCCTCCCTACCCCTGACCCTTCGCCAGCAAAGACAACCGCTGCTCGCTCAGAGGGTGCCGATACCAAGCGCAAGGGTAAGCGTAAGGCCTCTGATGCTCTGGAACGGCAGGCCAAACGTCTGAAGACTCCAACTGCGGTGGGTGATGGTGATGACAGCGATACAGTTGTCAAGTATGACAAGGACTGGAACCCGACGGAAGCAGGATCTTCCTCCCGAGTTTCCCGAGTTGACAAGTGGGACGACGAGCAGTTGAGCGTCGCGGTTAATGCTTTGATAACGCGTTTGGCGACGGAGAAGAAGCCTTGTAGCGCTAATTTTCATGCTGACCTCATGAACGTTTACGAGGTTCTGGGCTTGTTAATTGTTGCAGGAGAGCTGTAATTCGCTTGTAGTCATGAACTGTGATGCAGATCATTCTGTATTGTCATCTTTTGTATTGGATGGTTTTACTATAGCATTTAATTGGAATATTTTGAGTCGGGAAAACGCCTATATTTCAACAACAAATCTGAAACAAAGGAAAAGCCTATGAAGAATGAGACAGACGGATCAACATATAAATCATGAACCTGCAAAACGTAGACTAACCTTGAACTTATGGCCATCAGAATTGTTTATCGCCGCCCACTTCCCAGCTACTGTCGACCCAACTCGAAATACGCCAAAGCCTTATTTAACATCAGACTCCAACTTGACTGCAAATACGGCATAAATTCCCTCTCTCGCTTCACGGCATGTGAAGATGACAAGAACGAAACGCTACATCCTGTGCGTATTTCAATGGGCGTCACAAGCCCACAGCTATTCGGGTTGCTACGAAAGTCAAAGGTACGAGTTCGCCGGGAAAAAATGAACAGCTGTCTAATTTATATCTGCGGACAGTGCTCTCGGTGTCGTGTGACACATGAAGAACCTTTGCCGGCGATGATATTCGAAGAGATGAAGGCCTTATTCTGCAAATGGTTGCGCGAAAACGGGCAGGCATCACGCGCGGGAGTGGTGAAGAAAATCATTTGCTCGGGGTCTATTGGCAAACCCGTCCCTCCACCAGATTTCGAAGAAGAGGATGAGCTATCGTTTGACAGCCACAACATACGCAGAGGGACGACGATACAGGACGTTAAGTCGAAGAAAAAGTGATGAATATAGATGGGTAAAGTCGAGGATTGCCTCAAATTCGCCTGTACAACAGCTAGAAATATATAATAAGAATTGTCTTCTGCGCACGAATGTACGAACATCATTACCTGTTGAGTGCTCAGAGTCTGTTGGCAACGCACAGAGCCGATAGTATTTTGAGCCATACACAACGACCAAAGTCGATGAATATCACAGACCACAAGAAGTGGTTGCACAGGCCTTGCTGAAATCCAACGTGAATCAGCGATTTCCTTAGCTTGAGTACAAGCTTCGTTCTCGATATCGAAGAGGGATATCTTGAAGAGACGTCCCTAGATGGATAATTCTTCTTCGACCAAAGTCGAGAAGATGCACACGACACGAGTCGTTGCTCGGATGAGGGATGGGAACTTAGAGCAGGCTTGAAAAGAAACAGTAAGTTTGGTTATGCTTGGCTGCAGCGTCTGACTAGCGCTCATCACACGTGTCATACTTAAGCGCTCAACCTCAACCTCAACCTCAACGTTTAACGTTTAACGCTCATTAGGTCGTTCCCCCTGGAGCTTTTATTTTCAAACCACTTTGGTGGTCTCCGGGGAACAACTCTGGTTGTGCCCCTCCCTTTTCCTAGTCTTCTTCATGTGGCGGAGACGCCGACTGTGGTCAGTGCTGCATCTTCTCAACGCAGGTTGAAGGGAATGCAAGTTTCTATTGATATCGACATACACAATACAGTTTCGCAACTCCTATGCACCTCGATGGCGCTTATTCTTCAGAGGTGAGTCTTCTGCTTCCCGAATGCGCTTCTTCGGCTGACTGCCGCCTGGTCATTCTATCAGTAACAAGATAATCTCTTGTGATGTATGAAAATATACACCGAATGCTTTCAGCTTCAATAGTTCTCTGGCGATATCTATAGAGAAGTCAATAATGATACAGTCCATCGTATTGCTCATACTCTTACCCCGGCGCTCCTTCGACAACCTGTTCTCTTCTTTCAGCCATTGTCGGAACGAACACAGGACCCTACTGCGTTCGCTTGGAGTTAGTTGCCGACTGGTCCTAGTGCCACAAGAATGACACTGCAGAGAAAGTTAGTATTCATGAAATCTTTGTTTGAAACACCCTGACCTTGTATGTCAGTTTTCCAACGTCTTGCTGCCTCAGAATTCCTATTTCAATCTCCATCTGGTGCTTGAACGCCGGTGAATCGTCGCTAGCGGAGTTTTTTTCACAGCCTAGGAGGGCATGGAACTCGGGGACAATCTCAAGAACGATCAGAAAGATGGCTTTGTGCCACTCTCCTCGCATTCCATAAATGTCAGAAACTATCGGTGGATGCATATTGTGAGTGGGGATGGGGACAGGAGTGATGTTCATGACAGTACGTGGATAAGTTCAACCTACAAGACACTCTACTCATGATCCCTGCAGTGGCAGAGGCCGAGGCGGCATTATTTCACTATACGCTTTGACTTGTCCTAGAGTGTCCTGCACCTGGCAGGTATAAAATGCCCTCTTGTTCTCCAGCCTTTTGCACCAACCATGCCTTTGAGCAAAGCCTTCGTTGAAACTCTTGCTGATGTTGAAAGGGGCGCTTCCGCAGCTCTCGAACGTCTCAACAACATCCTTCTCGACAATCTGCTGATGGAAGAGAGTTACCAGCGGTATGGTGGAATGGAACCTTATCTTGGTGGTGAAACCTTCGTAGGATTTGGTGTTTCCGTCGGTGAGACTGCTTTACCGATAGCATAGGAGCCCTTTGTTAACACTCGCCTTTAGATACATACTCGCGAGGAATTTTAATTGTGCAGAACGAAGTGGCAGCAGGTGTTGTGCCTGTGCGCGTTCGATCTGCTGGTGAGTGGCATTGACCTCTATGCTGTATTGGACATTTTTGGTATTGATTGATTAAATTGTAGGGCAACATCATATCCAGATGGACAAAGAGAACATGCCACCATAGTATCCCTCTGCGATCCACGCTTCACTGCATCGCTATGTTTTTATGTCCTTATTCTGTTACTACCCGAATTGCATTTGTGATCCCATTAACTACACATAAGCAATATTTTTGTAACGACGTATAGCGCTAATGAATCATTTTACCTATGTATTGTACTTTCAAACAGATTTGAATGAGTACTATATGCATCTGAACGGTCTCACCGCCGTCTGAGCGAGGTGGTCTGTGCGTAGTGTGGTTGTGTTTGGCTACAGCTTCGGTACAGGCGCTTATCATTGACGTTTAGCGTTTCAACAGCAAGTTCATCCTTCCTTCCACTTCTATCACGACTTTGATCTATTCCCTGTCCCTACAAGTTTTGAACCACTTTGGTGGTATTACTGGGTGCAACTCTGGTTGCGTACCCCTCGACCATTCAACTCACACGTCTTCCAACCTCCTGCCTTCCAACGCGGCCCAGTTCTCAGGTTCATTGTGGATCCACTTTGGTGGTAGCCTTGGGTGTAACTCTGGTTGCTAGGCCCTTTTACCTTGCCAATACTCGACGAGGCGATTCTTCTAAACTTCTGAAAGCCGTTGATTTCCCACTTCACGCAATATGAGCAGCCCTAACACGCTCACCAAGGAGGACCTACTCAGTAATTACAAGCCGATCGGTAAGGGTAAAGCTTTCTTCACACCGCTTTGCTAACGCAATTATGCAGAGAGCGCACTCATTGCTCATGGCGACATGGCCGTCCCAATGACCTACTCAGATGGTCAATGCGCTGCCCTCTTGAGCCGTACTCGAGAATTCATTACCACTCCCAATTGCTCCTTTATTCCAGAACCTCCTATTGGCTCCACGCGCGATCTGTTTCGTAGATGCGATGCTCGCTATGGGCCCGATGACCCCCTGTGCTGGCCCCAACCATACAACTCTAGCTATGAATATCTGGCTGCTATTCCGAAAGTGCCGCTAAAGACCACGGATCCATACCATGCCGATGCCATCATGTGGTCGAACATCCGAGAGAGCGAGGTTGAATACACAGACAGAGGTTTAATATCCAAGGAGGGAGTTTTGAAACACTGGGTAGTAAGTGAGCTACGGATTAAGATTGATAGTCAAAAGGCACGCGTGGAGGCCATGCTGGAGAGAGAAAAAGACGAAGAACTGAAGAAGCTCATATCAGAATTGCGTTTAATATCTGATGTGTGCTTACTTCATATCTCGACAATATCATCTCCTTGTCGTGACCTGCAGCGGGGTCTTGTAGAACTCCAACGAAGCTGGATTACGCAAACGGCGTTACTGGATTATGTCGAGGTGTTCCGCAAGCGTATTCAGGGGAACTGTAGTCCAGCAACGGAGGTCGATGCGCACCGCATGGGGTGTTTCGTGTGGGACGACGCGCCGGCACAGGCATTGTATATTGCTGGGCTACCGGTCTACTTCGTCAGACCATGGGGGAAATTTGATCGACAAGTCATCCGTTCCGTAGTTCCTCTAACTAGGCCAAACGCACCTGAGCTCGAGTTGGGAACCGCGATACCTCCATACATGCCGATCGTGATGACTGATGCTGGATCAAATGAAAAATTCCTTTCTATTCGCACTGCTGCACTGCGCTGTTTTGACGAGGGGAGCCCATTTCAAAATGGACATTACCCAGGGGCTTATCAGTCCTCGTATGTGTTAGGTCAAGGGGTGATTCGCTCAAATGCCATGCCAGCTGCAAGTTCTTCCACAAATATTTCAATGGTGACCATTGCACAGTCCTCATCGTCAAGAAAGCGAGCTGGAGAAGAAACCGACAGAGGAAAGCGCCGACGTGCACACGGAGGCAAGACTGCTACTAATCGTGAGTGTAATACATGTTCACATGTCAATGTTGCTGAAGCGCTTGTGACAGCACCGAAATCGCAGCGCAACACTTTCGAGGATCTCCCGGCGGACAGTCCGGTCTCTCCATCTCCCATTATTGCCTGGAAGGGAGTGAATATGACGATACGAAGAGAGGGTATTGTGCCGAAGAAGAAGGCTTTCATTGTCCCGGACCCTGGCATGTTTTTTGAGTTGCAGGACATGTCCCGACAGCCTGTCTTCCTCGCCCAATGGAAACATCTGCGGCGAGCTTGGTTGGCTCGATTACAGGTAAATGTAGCCCCTCAGCCCATGGAGATTTGGAGGAAAGTGCTGGCGCTTCCTTACATCGGCCTAGACAAGGAAGGCAGTCTGGGTGTTCCGAAAAACAAGCACCAAGAAGATATGCATAGAGCACGGGAACTTGTGACTGACACGATGAAGACATATGGCGATGGAAAGGCTCCCTTGCTTGCTCCAAAGGTTACCAGTTTCGAGGTGGATGAGGGAAGACAGCTTATTTGCGAGCTGGGCAACATCAACTTTCGCTATGAATTGACGAGTGTTGACGACGAACTTGACTCGAAGAGACCCAGGCCAACACCTTCTGTGTCGCAGGCATCCCTAGATCATTCTCTGGCCTTGTATCGTCAAAAGCGTGCGAGATCGTTCGGATATATCTTTGGCACGGGCAACACATTTGACGTCCCGGATATCGGCCTCGAGATAGGTATCACGTCGACTGACTGGGCGGAGCGATACAAGGGACTGAAGTCATTTTGGTTCATCATGGATAGCTGGCCTTTGCAGAAGCCGCCTACCTGGAAGCGCGGAATCGACATGGACATGACCAATATGTTGGTGTTGGGTAAGGAGTGGGAACGGATGCTTGCGCAGTATTACGTTCAATCAGTATACAATTTTCTTGGTCGTGCCCCTACTCTCCCCTGCCGACTTTTGCCTTGAGTATTGTTTTTGCTTGTTACTTGAATATTGGTATCAAATGCTTTATTCTACTGTTTGGCATTCAATGCATGTATCACGGCCTGTTGCTTGAACGTCTGTATCATATGCTGTATCTTACTTTTTGACATTAGTATATATCTAGGCTTGTTGATAATCAAATTGAGACATAGTGGAGGTGAAGATATTGATTATGATGATTGAAGGGAGGTCCGAGAAGCAAAGGCGGCGCATCGACGTGTAACCCTAATTCGGAGGTAATAGTCAAAATCTCGGGCATGTCGGAGTCCGAGATGCCCGAAAAAACGACTAAAGCCTCC
The DNA here is from genome assembly GCA_003987895.1 of Neonothopanus nambi. NCBI lineage: Eukaryota > Fungi > Basidiomycota > Agaricomycetes > Agaricales > Omphalotaceae > Neonothopanus > Neonothopanus nambi. Next base: position 16,674 of record RCHF01000753.1, read on the forward strand.
GAAATTAGGGTTACGCTAACTGAACGCTTAATTGCAAGTTTACTTCCCACTTCGACCTTGAAGTTCGTCCTCATCCTCAAAAGCCACTCTGGTGGCTTTTCATCTTGACTAGGGTCAAGGACGCTCTAACTACTAGCTCATCAATCAACGAATGCGACTAAATCTTTCGCACCGACTTTGGTCGTATGCTGCACTCAACTCTGGTTGATGCGCTAACTCACTGTGAGATCTCTGACGAACAGGAAAAGGTACAAGACAATTCATTATAGGTCGACAATCCGCTGAAATTCAAGACAGTAGGCCATAGGCCTCAATCCTCAATTTGAAGTACGATAGACTAGTAGCCAAGCGCATGGCGAACAACAGCGTATATAGCAACTGCAGTCTCCCTGAAGCTTTCATTCTCCCAATCATGATGCACCTCGCTATCTTTGCCCTCTCTGATACTCTCAGCGTCGTCCTCCTCCTCTTCCTCGTCAACCTCAGGTGTATCGGCCCTACCCATACCTTTTCCCTTCTTCGCCTTATTTCCATAAAGTATCTTTCGGGTATTAGCTACCCATACCTCGGTGTTGTCATTTTCCCAGTCGATATCTCGGTATTCCTCGCTATCTTCCCCCTTCACTCGTTTGGACGACCTCTCCGTCGCGCTATCGTCATCATCTCGAATGCGCTTCCTACCAGCAGCTTTCCCCTCTCCCTTCACGTCCTCGAGGTAATGAAGATGAGGAAGTTGGCGAGGTGTCCCAACAGATGCGAGGCGTGCGATATTTTGGACTCTTGCTGCGCGCGATCGCTGCCCATTTTCTTGAAGCCACTGCACGAACAAGGCTTTCATCTCGTCGAAGAAAGCCTCCGGCATCGCTTCCTCCTTTGTAGACGGACAATAGGAGCACTGCACACAAGGAAGTATGTTATCAAAGGTTCGGTGATGAAGAGAGACATCTACCTTGGCTTTTCGCAACAAACCGAACTCTTGCGGATTCCCCGTGCCAAGTATAATGTAGATCGTGTGTAGGACCTGGCTGGTGTTGCTGCCGCACTTAGCGAAGTTATAGAGGGACCGGTCCCCGTGTCGTTTATCAATGAATATGCGAATCTGAAACAGAGCGCGCGCGTTGGGCGAATTGGCTTTGCAGTAATTAGGAAGTCGGTGGCGGAAGATATTTTTCGAAACCATAAGTGTGAAAAGTTGAGTACTTGGTACGTGCATGCTCTATTATATGTGATATCTTATTGTCTAATGGGCGATGCATTGACCACCTGTCAACAGCTTGGACCCTTCATGCGAACATTACCTTCCCGCCGCGCCCATCCTGCTTCCACCCTGCTAATTTTTCCTCCGCTGTGCCCATCCATCTCCTTGATTTTTACTCGCTGCTAACACTGTCCGCTAAGCTAACGCCAACTGATTTACGATGGTGACGGGAGGTCCAGTGTAACGTTGCGCATTCTCACGAATAGATATGGATTTGCAGAGGCTTCGTAGAATATCCCTGCTTCCTGTACTTATCATGAATAATTCACAATGACTACATACCATTTCAGAAACATAGTTCTTTGTTAAGTATTTACTTGAACAAGCGTCTGAAAATCCTTGCTTTGTCCTCCTAGTTCGGAATCGCCGGCACGGCAACTGCCGGCGCACTGCTTTAGGTAATCACAGCCGTCTGGTTTTCAACTCTTTGACTTCGTGTTACTTCCTCGTTCCCTACAGCCAGTTCGAGCCACTTTGGTGGTTCAATACATCTTGACTATGGTCAAAGATGTTTCGAAATCTTCCAAATGTACCGTCTCACCCTCTTAGACGCCGGGCCCGCCACTTTACCTTTTTTTTTCAAATTCAAGTTCGACACCTTACCTCCTCTTACCTCCTCTGCCCCTATGACCACTTTGGTGGTCTAATCATCTTGACTATGGTCAACGGTGCTCTAGAATCCGTCAAATTCTCTGGGTTTCTGACAATAATAGATCGACCATCTCGGCTATTGTATGTCTCAGACTCCACTCCGGTCCAACATTATTGTCTTTTCCTTCGGTATCCGGCGGCGCATGGTACAACCACTGTGGTGGTGCGTCAGTCTTGACTCTGAAGTCGAGCTTCCATTCTCCATTCCCACTCTATCATGTTCAAGAATCAGGCTTTTTCTGCAAGGTCTCGCAAAAGAAAAGCAAGGGATGATGCAGATGCCGACAAACACATCTGGCGCCATACTACCGACCAGGCCTCCAGTGGTGGAAGGAGTTTTTGGCACCTCGACCCTCCCACAGACAATACGTCCACCAACATACAACAGTCGTCTTCTAATATTCGTGCAGCAGAAGAAACTGCAGAAGTTCCTGAAGTCGTAACGCAACAGGCCCCGAAAAGACAGACACAGGTGAGTACCTAATGTTTTAGATAGCAACATACTGTTAATACTCGTCATAGGAAGCTGGGAGACTGGCTGAATTTATTGCAGTGCTTCCGCGTCTCCTTTCCCTCGTACTCCAAACAGAGGCTGGTGCCGACACTGGCGAGCTATGTCGGTGCGGCAAAGGCAAGCGCGTGGTACAGTGCCGTGATTGCACGCAGTATGAGACATCGTGCGAGGAATGTTTCATTGCCTACCATCGCTATTCTCCTTTTCACTGGGCATTTACATGGGAGGCCTGTGCAAGTGACAAGGACGGCGAGAAGGTTACCAGTGCTGGCTACTATCGGCGTCGAGACATTGCGTGCCTACGCCAGGAGTCTTATGCTATACAGCTGGGACACGGAGGTGGGCCATGCCCTAATCGACATACTCAACGTACTTTCACTGTTGTACACACAAACGGTGTACATGGGACACGGATCGCATTCTGTCACTGCTACAATAGTCCCACCAAGGTTGAGCAGCTGATGGCTGCACGCCTCTTCCCTACGTCGCTCAAAGATCCACGGGTCGCACTGTCCTTCCAAGTGCTGGACGAATTTCAAGAACATCATCTCGTTTCCAAGAAGACCGCCTATGATTACCTGGGGGCTTTACGCCGGCTCACCGATGGTGCCTTCACACATGCAGTTCAGGTACGACCACAAATAAAGTACTTTATATTACTGGCTGAATGGGAGTTTTTAGGAACCGTACAAGCAATTCCTACGTATAGCGCGTATATGGAGGCGGCTATGCCTAGACAAATGGACTGGTCAAGCATACAATCTGTCAGCGCGCTTTCCTCATCGTGTACCGGGATCATTGGTGCTCTTCTGCCCCAGCTGTCCGGAAGAAGGTTTTAATATGGAGGAAGGATGGGAGAGAACACCTGAAAAGTTGAGGTGCGTTTACTGTTCTCTTGAATAGCTTCATCTTCTGATGGCCTGCAGGCACTTGAATCAGCGACAATGGACAGCGGATGGAAACTTTCATCTCAATCAATACAAGAAGAACAATGACCCCGATGACGTTGCGCTGACTACTGAAAATGGCGTTGGTTACTTTCCTTCACGGGAAATCATGACGGAGTATCTGAAGATAGCCCCAAAAAGTTCCGAAGTACGTTGTGTATATCTATTCAACTAAGATGTTTTTTTTTTTGACTTAAAAGATAGAAATCTACCTGCAACTACTCCAACATCGTGAACAATCAAGATAGTAAAAAGTTCAAGAATTTGGCGGTGACTGGGGTGGTAAATATTCAATGTTCGCACGTTTTGATACGTGCGTCAGTGGATTTGTTGAGAGGAGAAGGGTAGGTAATCTTTCAAATTTAAACGCCGTGCGATTCATACTAATGATCCAACAGCTTTGCTTTTACCGACAAAGCGCTACAACATGCGTTTTCTCATATATGGCACAACAGGGAAGAAGGATATTTCGGCGCATGTGATGATTGCCTTTCGTATGATTGTAATTGTCAATTCTCTAGAAACATCGGGCACCGATTCAGTATAACATGCCCTAAACTTCTTCATATCGTCAAACGTGCGAGATACTCCATTCCGGCGCTTCACATTCAGGATCATAAGCCTTTTTGCATGTATGTGTACAGTTCAGCGTACATGGAGTGCATGGGACATTTCCATGGAGAAAGCGCCGAGCCACCATGGCAAGAGTCCAACCAGTTGGGCCCTGCCGTTCGACAGATGAATAGTGGCCATCGTCAAGACGTTATCTCTGGTTACTATTCCTACCAGAACTGGTGCAAGATCATGGGGATGGCTCAGCGGCTGATGCTAGACCTGGTCTATGCGATGGAACAGTACATGCTCAAGCGCGACATTTTTGTGTCATTATCTGTGTTGCATGCGGAGCATCTTGAGGCCTGGAAGGCTTTAGATCGTAGACCAAAGGTAGTTCGAGCTGGGGTGGTGCAAAGTGTGTACGAACACACGAAGTCAAAGGGTAAGCTTTAATGTGATCATAACTAGCAAAGAGGAACTCACTCTTTTTCAGTTCCTTCGCGACAGGCCATATATCGTGCACTTGTTGCAAAGGAGGACAAAGATGATAGCCCAGAGGAAAATATGTCGGAAGAAGGAATATCAGCGGTGTATTTGGTTGAAGCAATGAATATTCAGCATGCCCAGTATGTCTGCCTTTGCTATTGCTAACGCGTGCTCATTTGCTGACGAAACGCAGACGCCGGGTCCTTGGAAAACTCACTCTGAACCAGACTGAGACAGTGAAGAGTGATATTGCAGCAAGACGCAAGAGACTTGTTGCTAGGATCAAAGCGCTTCGTAGCAGGCAAAAATCGCTTTGCCCTGCTGTCGAACAACACGTTGTTGGACAGGCTGCGTGCGAGCCAGAACACGAGAAACTGTTTCTTCCTTCAGATTTCACAGTGGCGGAACGTAGCACAAAGGGGCTGTCTACTCTTGGACAGTTGGAGATGAAGCTTCGTGAAGGGGAACTCTACGACTCAATTCAATCTGTGCAGATGGCTGCTAAAGATTACTCGATTGTATACGACCAAAAGGCTATCAACGATCGCGGTGTGAAGGCAAACACACGGTCTCAACTGCAGCTTCAAACAATCCGGGTCGAACTGCTCTGTTGTATTGAGGACTACAATACAGCACGGAGAGCTCTTTTGGCATTGGGATTTGATTGTCCAGAAAGTCTTCCTGAGATGAAGGAGAAGGATACGTTTCGGAAATCGACTGTACGCAAGCGTGGACTTGGGGATTCTCGAAGAACTGATGGCCAGTTGTTCAATATAAATCTTTCTTTGCCAGAGGGTATGGGAGATCAAATTCACCCTGTCGTACACTCAGATGATACTCCGGTGATTGGGACACACATTATCAGGAGGAAACGAGGTAAGCTATGGTGAATTATGCTTAGAATCCTTCTCACCGCAGAAAATCTTCTTTAGTTCGTCGACAGAAACCAGATAATGAAACGGAGAGTGAGAGGGGTTCACACTCGAAACTCAAGACACCTAAGGAGGATGGTTGGATATGGAAGTCGAAGTTGATATTTGGAGCGCGTGGATGGTCAGAACAGGAGCAAGTGGACTATCAGATTGAATGTGAGATAAATCCTGCATGATATTGTACGTCTACTGATGCTATTGATGCCAGGCGACCGTGTTCAGTGGTTCCGGGCCCTCGCTGAGAAGGAAAGGTGGCAGGAAGCCTTCGAAATGAAAGAGGCAGAGATTAGGCGTTGTATCCGAAGTTTTAGACGCATGAAGGTCGAATGGGCATCTGTGGCTAATGGCCCAGCTGTGGGGACTACGCTCGAAGCTTCTACCTCCTCTTCGACAATCGATGGTGCCACCGGACAGTCTGCCATTTTTTCCTCTGCAGATGATAACTGGTCAACGGGACATCGAGCGTTTGCCTGGCGACAGTCGAAGATTTATGAAAGGCTGGAACTAGACTGTATGCGACTTTTCGAGGAGCTTGGTTTTGATGCCAATGAGTTAGCACCTGGTGAAATCCTCGCGGACCGTATACTGAAACGACGTGAGAAGATGGAAGCAACAGAAGAAGAAGCAATACGCAATCTCGTTCAGGAGGCCAGGGTAAAGGAATCCAAGCTGAAAGATGCAGTGGGGGTAGAGAGCACTGACGTTGAAGAGGGGACCTTTGTCAACGATGATGACGGCGAAGATGAGGAACCACGAATCATATGGCAGGCAGTAGAGGGAGAAATACAGAAGGATGAAGATGGGGATGATTCCGATGAAGATGGGGTTGAAGGGGATGATGATGAGGAGGTAGAAGGTGAAGGCGGAGTTGAGGGCGATGGCAGGATGTCGATTGTAGAAGGCAAAAATAATGGCAGTGCCGAAGTTGATGTGGAGGTTACCGTGGTTAGCAGTGAAAGACGTGGAAGTGGCAATGAGATGGATGTTGATGCACAGGTGGGAGCAGGGCAGGAGGTGGTCAATGAAGCGGCTGTTGTTGTTGAGGATACGGAAGGTGCAGATATGCGACAAAGCAGAAGAAGGGGACGAGCCAGAGGCAGGGGCACGCCCGGCCGCCGTGGTCGTGGTCGACGCAAGTGACAACACAGTTTAACCACGTTAAATCTCGATAAACGATAGCCGAGGAAGAAGTCAGAGGCAGGGGAAGGCTGGGACGCCGTGGTCGTGGTCGATGCAAGCGACACCATGGTTCAACCACGTTAAACCGAGATAAACCACGTTTGAGAGCTTCCTTCTCACATTGTAAGGTACCTGTAGTTTAACGAGGTTTAACGGTGTTGTGCTCAAAGTATAGTTATTCAAGTGTATCGTACCAACTACATACATAGTTCAACTGGTTAAACGCGTAGACATATGTAGTATGTACTATTATTTAGTGAAATCTGCGTTTGAACGGGTTTGAACCGGCTCCGAACCGGTTTAACCGGCGTGCTATCCCGATATCCAGAGGTTCAACCTCTCCCGTCTTATTTCTTGGGCCTGGAATGTGGCGGAAGGTAGAAAAGAGATAAGGGCTTAAGAGCCATTTAAATAGGCGATAGAGAAGGTAGTATATGATTATGTCGATGAAAACTTCAGTGAGCATCATTGTCGTATGAATTATAGCAGGATTATAGAGCCAGCGAGAAACAGCGGCTCGTAATGCAGATCTTGGGGACTTTTATATCGCTTACGCAGGTCTTGATCTTACCAAGACAACGACAATTCCAAATTGAATACGATCCTACGGAGTCTTCGGAAACAAATATACCGTGGCCCGTGGCGTTAGAGCTATGGTGTAAACTTGTTCCCAAGTTAAGGGAATTACTAGAAATGAACAATCGACGGAAACCTACAAGGGGAATGACTCCTTAATTGTGGCAGAATTGAGACGGAGCACAGACCAAGGAGACTTACGATGGAGATCGGGTCATGAACGCGGGAATCAGTGTATGAATACACAGAGACCCAGGCCCAGAAATCGTCGAGATATGCCATAGCGCATAT
>RCHF01000754.1:0-30763 GCA_003987895.1 Neonothopanus nambi
AAATAGTAATAGATTGGAGGTAAGAATTGAGTTGACTTCCTATCTTGCTGAAGCTTGTCAATGATTGTGGTACTAGAAGTGATATTAAAATTCTGGACTTTGAAGATAAGTCTTTAAACTAATCTTACCACAGGAAAGTCTTTCCAGCACCAGCTATACTGCAGTCAGATATGGCAGGGTCCAGTTGGATAAACTGCTTACCCTTTCCCTGCAACCACAATAATTTACCATTCTCCTTCCATTGAATGAATCTGTCATCTGCAAGGAGCCAGGTGCCAGTACCTGGCTCTATCTTATCTCTTGCATCTCTGAAGTTCTTTTGTGAGCTGGGTGCTTTTAGCCATTGTAGGATTTTAAATTTTGAGTCAGTAGCAGCTAAGGTAATATATGAGCACATTTCATTCATATACAGTATTCAGACACTCTGGCTCACTTACCATTCACTGTCATGTGAAAATTGCCTGCAACATGATTGAAATTGCCACCACTGATATTGAAATGGGAGCTATTGTTGAAGAATCCAGTACTGAAATTATATAGCTTTTGTTGTGTTACATTGGTGAAGAGACTCTTTAGTTTTACCTAGATTGACTGATAGTCATAGTGTTTGCTTCTGCAAATGTCTGATACAATTGGTTTCTATTGATGAAGCACAACTCATCAGTTTCACCATTTTGGTCACTTAAATATAATGGCAGACACATACCTGTTGTTGCTTTCAAAATCACTCTCGGAGTCCATGATGGGAGTGTAAGAAAAAGCAAAATCTGTTTGCTGTGGCTCCTGCTGTTTTTATATTGAATCCCGGCAGGCTGTGCATAGAAGGTTGATTATCGATGGCCAGTTGGCAGGTCAAATGATCAAGGGCATTTATTCCTGATCAAGCCGATATGGTATAGAGGATGGCAGATGCTCTTGGCAAAGCGTCCACGTTCTTCCTACAGGTGATTGGCGCTCAGCAACAACACTGATAGATGCCTGGCCCGGCTGCTTTTCCTACACGGCATACCACTACCATCATCATCCTCACTCTCACCTCAAACCTCACCAAGCACTCTCACCGGCACCGGTACCGGCACCAGCACATACCAAAACCGAGGAGGAAATCCACGCCCAAACTCAAGCTCAATGAGAAAATCGAGAGGCGGGTAAATACCTTCGTGCGTGTGGATGAGGACGTCGAGGTGATGAGAGACCAGCGGAATTTGGGAAGAGGTAGCTGTTGCCTGGTAAAGGACCTTCTGTGGATGGGGTATGAGAGGAGAGACAGGAGGTGGAGGTGGATCAATGAATGAGGAAGTATGCTAAGAGGAATATATATTCTAATGCTCAGAGGTATGTTGAGCCTGAGCTAGAAGTGGATTTGGATGGTGAACACTGTTCTTTTATTTTATTAATGCCTTCATTAGCATTCTCTTCATACAATGTTATACCAGGTGAACCTATAGTCGAATTTGAGGTTGACCTATCGTCTTTCCTCGCCAAGCAGCGGTTACACGACGAATCCACCTCCAAGTCCACCTCAGTGCGGTTAGATCTCACAAAACTCGGACGAATCAAGGACATCAATGAGGGCGACGTCGATCATACTCTTGACCATCTTCCCATTTCATCACCAACGATAACACCCAGGGATAGGGAAGGAAAGATACAAGAAATTGAGTAGGATGCCCAATTCGAGGATCTTTTGAGGGGAAAGAATGTCGCTGAAGGTACGAGAGGTAGGTAGTTTTGAGCTCCTCTGAGCCATATACGTAAATGAACTAACTAACGTACATCGTATCACATATTGCGCTCCCCCTGCCCTCTATCTAGCGGATCTAAAAAAAATTGGTTCAGAGCAAAAACATCGACTTTACGAAGTAAACCTGTGATTGCTTTGACTCATGATCGAAAACAAGGCGAGTCTACTCCCGTCTCATGGTTTGTGAAAGTCCTCTTATCATTTTTGTTATAGCTATATACTTAGAACTGGCGTGCGTGGAAGCACCACCATTACCTCTACCGGAGGGCAGTAAACCAAAGAATTAGATAGATGAGATGAAAGAGTTTTTGGGACGAGCTGTTGGAGCTTGAGGTAGGTGGTGTCGCGGCAGGGAAATGTTTAGGGCGGAGGTCGAGACTAATTAGTATGCAAATGTTATTATGAAGAAATATCTTTGGCTCTGGCACGAGGCTGGAGAGCACGTGTAGGTGTGTGTAGACTGAGCAATTTGAGGGAGCTCGTTACTAGAGTTCGAACTTCTCAGTCAGCGTTGTGTGGTATGTAGTTCGAGAAAAAATTCTTACAAAGAAAGTGAGTTCCCTCCTATTCCCTCTGGCCGACTTGAATGGCTAACTTCCCTTCTCGATCGACAGAATTTCTCTTGATCCACAGCTTCACAGAGTAACTCAGATGACGACGAGTGCATACCCCCTTCCCTTTCCTTCCCGTTATCTCATACTTTTGCTTGAGACATCTTCCACAGGGCAGAGTTTTCGTACAATCACGGAAAACTCCACCTAGGGGGAATGTTGTATCGATCGTGTTGTCGACGAAACTTGACAATTCGATTCGGTTGAAGGAAGGGAAGAGGAGGGGAGGGAAAGGAAAGAGCGAGAAAAATTGTGTCTTATTATGTCCCAATCTCTACACCACTTTTACTATTCAACTTGAAGCATCAAGTTCAGAAATATAATATCGCGGAGGGTTAGGAAACGATAGATGGAGAGTCGGGATGAAGCTATAGGAGCGAGGAGGATAACCGGCACTGAAGGAGTCTGAGTCCCATCGAGGAACGGACCCCAACGCGCACGGACCACTCAATCACGTGTACATAGGCGCTATTATATTAACCAACAACCGTCGACGCCAAGGGTGAAAAAATCGAACTCGGATGATTCTTTCAATTACAGTAGACGATTTAATAATGCATAAACTCGGGAAGGCTTTTTTAAGGGTAAATTCTATGCATTAAGAGATCCTATGCATAGGTGCATGATTATGTAATGCATATACACCGGTCAGCTAAGGGTCTAGTGAGCTCGGCAAGGCTCGGCAGGCTGCGGCAGCTGCCAAATCACTCAATATCTGAGTGAATTTTGCACAATCCACATATTTTGACCGATCTCCAGGTTAAAATAGTTGATATTATGCAAATTGATCTGGCAATGTATCATTTTTGGGTGATGGGGGCGCTCACGCACCTGCTAAAATCTGATATTATAGTGCATAAACCCCCCTCCACCCTATGCATTGTGAGATTATCATACAAATTCATAATGCATGCATAATTTCCCCTTAACCAACTCGGGAAGAGGCCGAGTCTATGCATGATGACATTGTATGCAGGAACACGTTATGCATTATTAACACTTCTACTGTATTTCGTTTTTCTGCCTTGCCTTGCCTTGATTTTATATGGCGTTACCGTATACCATTCCGTTCCATTTACTGATGAGGTCAAGACAGGGTCAAGCTCAGATGAAGACTCGGGTGAGGACCAGGTTGTAGGATGGTAGGATGGAACGGTTGGTGCTCGGCGTTTTGGTTCATGCTGCAGTGCACAATTTACACTAGGAGCCCTTCCTTTCGTCGTAAGTCGCCCATTGTGTCATCGATATTTCTTTTCACTCTCTACATAGCTGGTGATCGCTCCCCGGGTCCCCCTTGCTCCTTCCCTCTTTTATTCAAACATAGCTCTCAACCTTCCTTAATCCCTGGCCCAACCCAACCTTTTACATAATTAATCCCTTCAAACGTGACGGCCTCGAGTTGATGCCGCGGGTCCGTCTCCCTTCGATCCACATCCCACTATACGCAACGCATCAATGTCGGATTTGAGAGGACAGAGCAGGTTTGTTGAGTTTTCCTGGGCTCCTCTTCAACACCTGCAACACTCATCTATCCCATCCATTCCTCTCTTCTCCTGCAAGTTCTTCCTCCGCTCCAAAAACTTTTGAGTGTTGGGTTCAAGCGATTGACTCGGATGCGAGGAGGTCCTAAGTACGGTGAGCTTGGTTGTTTACCGATATCTTATTTTATTTACGACATATGGTTCGTGGTTCGTGGTGTTGGTGTTGTCCCTTGGGTTGGATGCACGGAGGACGAGATCGGTTGGACTGCAGGAATCAGGAATCAGAAAGTTGGGGGTTTATCTCATCCATCGATATTTGTTTTGGTGATTTCATCTCAGAGGAGTCGTCGTCGTTGGAGGTGTTCCAGACTCGACTGAGGTATTGAGAAGAAATACCACATTACAGGCGTATCAGTGTTATCGTCAAACCTGACTACTTATCCCTTCCTTTTCGTTTGAGTCCTTTCGCCCAGTCGTGGTAACTGACGTTCCTGCCCTACAGGCTCAGCAATTGAAACTCTTCCCATAGGCACCTTCCTGTCGCTTGATGCCCAACCAGACAGCCAGTTTCGATCACGGAAGAGACACAAGAATAGAATGGCACTGGGCAGTAAGTCGAAAGTCTTTGTTCTTCCCATCCAGAATCTAAGCATTACTCACTCACTCATAGTCGTTTTCGTTCCAATGTAACGACTAAATCCATTTGAAATCCTACCTCCACCAAAGTATCGAATATTCGTCCCAGTTATTGGTAGTGTTATGCTATCTATAAGTACTTCCCCGGGTGTTCTACCGAGTATGGTGTACGATCCTTCGTTCGACAGCCCCGGCCCCTGTGTATTGGCAAGGCAAAGTGCGTTTCCATTCTAGACTTATGGCCTTTCCACGGCCCACTCACTCTTTCCTGACGTATAACCCTAATTCATAGGCTGATTCTTTGGACTATCAAACCAATTTCTCGGCGGAGATTACGGTTTGGTTTTGGAAGAGGGATGATCGAGAGGGTTGTCGTTGGGGTTAAGAATGTCGGGGAGATATAGGTATATGACCCGGGCGCTTGATGGGCGCTAAGTAAAGGTGTAACGTGTAACGTCCACCCCCAACCTTTTCACTTAAAGCGAAATCAAGATGGACCAGGAGCGTTAGCGTTATAAGACAGACAATGAGGATGAGGTTGGACCCGAGGCTACAAGGCTGACGTCATTGTCGTTTCGTGCATGACAGTTGAAGGTTTTCCTCTAGGACCTATGATGGCATGATGGCTGACTGGCTCGTGGACTCCTGGTGGGTTTTCTTTTTCTTTTTTATTCTTTATTCTTTGTGAGACGTGGGACGGGTGACAAGGGGCATCAAAGAGGCCGCACGTTTGGACCTGGTGGGCACTGGCGGTCGGTTCTTTGGATGGATGGATGGGGGGTGGGCGGTATAAAAAGGGAAGAATTGAGGGCTGAAAAGTAAGGGTCGAGTTACTTAGCTTGATCGACGTACTGTGCTCACTGCGAAACTCCACCCCGAGTCTCTCGAGATATCTCTACCACCTACCCATTCTATCCATTCTATCGACGCTATCCGCTCTATCAATCCAACTGCAATGGACGCCTTCACCACCATGTCCTTCGATATCTCCACCTCCACCGCTAGCACTATTGTGACCTCTGCCGGCACCTCTGTCTCTAAAGTCGAGGATGTCGAGGTCTACGTACCCCTACCCATTAACGAAGAGAGCAACGGATACGCTTCGTCTTCGGTTTGCACTATTGCATAGATATTAGTCTGTGCGCCGACGTTTCTTAATCGCGATACCTTTGAGTGAGTACCCCCGGCTTGTTATCGAATGACTAAAGACTAATGAAATGTATTGTATTGTTTTTACGCAGCATTTCGGTTTTCAATTCGCCGACACGACACGACACTTCTATTTTCGTGTGCAGGTGTTATGCTTTCATAAATTATCATCTTCCAACTTTCACCTTCACTACGCCACGCCTGCCACCCGGTGACTCAGGCTGTCTTCTCTTTTTTTGACTACTTCGCCAGCATAAGGCTTAGGTCTATGCCTTACGTTCATTCTCTCTACTCTGCCAGTGCGCGTGTATTGCACAGGTTCACCCTCCTTCATATTTTCATACTTCTGTTATTATATGTACGTAGTGGGGTTTTCATCTTCGCGATACTTGATATCTGATCTATGATCTACTTGTACATACTTGGTACTTACATACTTCTTACTGCCGTTACTCGGGCTTACCTCGAGTGCTGTATATTTACTACCTTTGAATTGTATTGATTAGCTGGGTTCTCATGTCAGTCATGTGCATGACGACCTGATGAGCCGTTTACTTGTTTTGTGGAATGCCTGGACGCCTCTGACTTTCTTCTTCCTCCGTTTTTTATCTTTTATCTTCTTGTGACGACTGTATAGCGGCCATTTATCTGTCTATACCTGTATTCTACATTCTTCCGCCGACCTCTTGCTCAGCGCGTGAGTAAAGTTGAAAACGCCGCCGCCAGCAGCTTTCCAACCTGATTCCGCTCGCTCTGGTGTTTGCGTGGCGCTAATCGACATCTTTTCCTTCTTCCCCTCATCATACTAAAATACATACATCGATAGATCTACACTTGTATTCTAGAACATTCTCCCGTGGTCCTGCTGTTGAGCTGTTGGGCTGTGCGTGGGTAGAGTTGTACACCTTTCCAGAATCCAACCCAATTTCGCTCCCTTTGACGCTCGTTTGGCGCCTGCTTGTCACTCATCGAATTCCTTTCTTTCTTTCCCCCCATCATCGTCACTTCGTCGTAACTTGTCTAGCCGTTGACATTTCGTATCGTACAAACCTACTCGCTATGCAGATGAACCACTCTTCTCAATCTATCCCTGCTCCGGCAACTCAGCAGGAGACTTTTGTTGATTCTGGTTTGACTAGAGATCGGTGAGTTTTGCTCTTTGATAGCTGCGAGAAACTGACCACTGACGATGACTTTACATATAAAATTATTCAATCTAGCTCTGATCTGGTGAAGCAGCAGGAGAATCCAGTTGATTCTGGCTTAACTAAAGCTCAAGATAGGTAAGTTTTGTCTTTTTAGATTGCTGTCAGAAACAGACACTGACAAATGCTCATGAATAGTCAGAGTGCAGAAGCAGCTGCTATCTCAGCAGTCCAGCAGCCTGAGGGTGCTACCTGGGCCTCATCCACCAAGCTGTGAGTGACCTATTACGCATTCCATGTATGCCACAGGCTCAAACTCATCGTATACTGTATGAACAGGAATGTGTTCACTGCCTCTTCCAACTTGAAGCTTACCAATACTAATATTACCGTAGTCGGTAGAGATTTGCACCAGCACTTCTCTCTGCCGAAAGACGAGAAAGTCACGGCAGAGTTGTGGCAGATGCCGAGCGCCTTGTTTGGTCCAATCAAAATTCCGTTCTTTTATTTTTTTTTTTTTAATTTTATTTTGTAACGTGATCAATCATGACACCAACTAGGTGGCGGTGAAAAGTGAGATCCTTTCTTCATTTGGAAGAAGGTCATATGTATAACCATCACCCGTGTCGTGCATGTCTTTTCTCAATGTATCACCTCTGTTCTGACGAAATGAGTCAATATATATATACGTTCAATCCATCTTGAATATTTTACAGCTGAGTATGTACGACAAGAGCGGGACACATAAACAGCGACCTTCCAAATTACCACTAGCAACGTTACTGTTCAAGCTGGTGATAGACCTGTCAGGCTTCCCTAGCCGTGCTAGTCTCCCTTCTGAAATCTTTTTGTCCAACACTTGGCACTTGCTCGCCCTGTCACTTCAACCCGGACCCACAGCCAGTACTACTGGGTTGGAATATTTCCAATGTTCCATCCTTCGTTGTAACTTGTCCTCAATAACACGCTGACGGTTGATACCGCATCCCGCCTTGGAGTTGGTGAAGTACAACCGACTTGACCTCATCGGTAAACGGAATGGGATACAGACACCACGACATCACATGAAATCTGAATTCAAATCAAAGCGAGACAAAACAACGCACCGAGGATAACTCCAACTCATAGAACCTCAATCATGATTCATTCCGAGCTGATTCCTGAATTCAGGTTTTTCACCCAAGTCGTTCGACGTTCGAAATCGTTGCGCATCGCGTCAGAAGAATTCGAAAGAGGAAACAAAAAAAGATTCTTGCTTGGCGCCCATCAAGCGCCTATACACATGTGACTGATTTATGATTGGTCCGTGCGCGCTTTCGCGGGAGTTCTTCAAGTTCCACCGAATTCGCTACATATGAGTATGCTGGAGTTTCCGCTCTCCACTGGGTTGGAATATCCCCAGTGCACGAAGTATACTTCCACCCCATCCCTTCTCGTTATCTCGCACTTGAAATCCCCAAAGGCGGGATATCGTATCGACGATTCGCTCCAGATTCAAGGAATTCGAAGTCAAAAAAACCATCTTGATTTATTACACATCCCAAACACATCCCCTCTATACATCGAATTGAATTTTACACACTTTCACTGTTTCACTGGAACATCAAGAACACAGTAGAAACAGCCGTAGCACCCAACACTGCATAACCGGTGGTATAAACGCTTTTTACAGTCAGGACTACAAGAGGCGAAGCGTTCATTAGCGTTATAATATTATAAAGCGGAGAGAACGAGGATGAGGATGAGAATGAGAATGAGAGGAGGATGAGGACAAGAATGAGAGGAGGATGAGGACAAGAATGAGAGGAGGATGAGGACAAGAATGAGAGGAGGATGAGGACAAGAATGAGAGGAGGTACGCACAAAGGCCCGAATCCCATGCCAAGGGTCTTAGCCCATTAAAAGAGTGGAAAGTGAATGGTGCGGCGAGGATGAATTTTCCGGCGTATTTGACAGCGTCGGGTAGGCCTGAGACGAATTCGATGATGGGGGTGCTGTCGAAGGTGCCGGGGGCGACGAGGTAGGCTAGGGAGAAGTCGTATAGCACTGCAAAATGAAAATGCGAGGTGGAGGGGAAGAGAGAGAGGGTTGGGGTGGGGGAAGGAGAGGGTGGAAAGGGGACAGGGTGGGGGAGGGAGGTGGAGGGTGGAGGAGGGAGAGGAAAAGTGTGAGCATGGCGACGCGGAATACTCCAAAAACTTCGAATTACGCACAAACACTAAGCCCAGCACCCGTCACACGATTCCCAATCGAAACTAACCACGTCAATTGAGGTTGGTAGATAGTAAAATGCGGACTCGAAGGTTGTTTGAGTCGTTGAGCGTTGAGGATATCAGAGGAAGCTTCTGGTTTGAGGGATTGGGTTTGTACGGTTCTGTGTATCCAGGGATAAATTATTCCGCCATTAGTGAGTTCGAGGGACTCACCTCTTGGTAAAAGATGTCCGAATGGAGGTTCTGAGATCACCGTTCTTCGCTGGAAACAGCATATCAACAATACAGAACCATATACGCTGAAAGAAGGGCAACACTCACCGAACGTTGATCTAATCCCGACTCTCGAGTTCTTAGATTCGTGATTCGAGGATCTAGTACCACGAAAGGTTAGGAAATGCAGATAGAGAATTGATTGTCGAGATGTAGACTAAGACTTGAGTCAGCCGGCTTATATCGGGCCGGTCTAAAGTTGATGATGTCATTACATCACTGTCGAATAGTTCTTTTTTTTTTCACCCCAACCTTTTACTTGTCACCTCATCAACGTGCACCGACGTCCTCGCGAACCAGAGCTGTCTTTGGTGCCGGTGTTGTAGAAGACAGAGCTGAGACGATCGCAAGGGTGTGCGGTGTAAGGTTGTAACGCGTTAGCGTTGCATTCGACGAGAGAGAGTAGGTTGGAGAGAATTCGAAGGGGAAGGGGAAAGACTGGGACATGTGGTGGAGGACGATCCTGTTATGAAAGGGATGCGGGTTGCTGGGACACTGGGATGTTTTCGAAGAAAGTTTGGAGTTTTCTTTTCACCTCATCAACGCTTCACGAACCAGAGCTGTTCTTTGGTGCCGGCGTGCAGGCAGAGCCGCCATGGGACGAGAGATAGAGATGATCGGACGTCGACGTTGGATTCGACCTGAGAGCAGGTACGTTGGAATGTTCCCCCCTCCAACACAATGCTCATCCCTCCCTCCCTCGCATCCCCCTCTTTGCCTGTTCCTCGGGATATTTCAGCTTTCCTCTCGACCTCCTCTCTTATCAATCGACATAACCTTTTTCGGCTCCACTTCCCATCCCTCCTTTCCACTAACGACTCGTACAAACTCCAGCACCTTCCCTTCTTTCTCGTTATCTCGCACTTGATATCTTCCGCAGCGCGAAAACCCCATCAACTCCAAGGCGGGATATCACATCGACCGTTTCGTTCACGGCAACGTGACGACTCGATTCGGTTCAACGAAGGAAAGTGGAGGGAGGGGAGGGGAATGGAAGGGAGGGAAGGAGAGAGAGAAAAAAATCGTATCCTATTACACATCCCAATCTCCATACAACTTCTACTATTTAACTTGGAACATCAGATTCGAGCATAGAGTATCGCGATTCGCGGAGTGTTGGGGAATGATAGAGATAGAGAATCGAGATAGAGCTTCGGGTCCGAGTGGGTGTAGAGTTCGGATGAAGCGGCGCCTAAACGCGCACGGACCATCCACTCACGTGTACGTATACTTAGGCGCTTCTTTCGCGCAACTTCGACTTGCCACTTAGCCCTTGGGTGAAAAAAATCGGGCCTTCGACGCAACGATACGATTCGTTCGATTATTTTGTTTTCGCTTTCGTGCCTTGTCTTGATCTCGTATACCGTTACTGTCTTATACCATCTTCTGCCGAGGGTGAGTCGAATGAGGACCAGGCTGTAGGATGGTGGATGGGTGGATGGAGCGTTTGGCGTTCGGGTTTATACCGACTGACTCCGAGTCGCAGTGTACATATACACTAAGGAGTCTTTTCTTCGGATTCGTAAGTCACCCATTCTGTCATCGATATCACTTTTTACTCTCTACACAGCTGGTGATTCTCCCCTCGCACTTTCCTGCTTTACTTCGAACATACCTCCATCTCAACCATCCTTAATCCAGATAAACGTGCTACATCCTACTCGTAGGACGTCCTGTCGGAACCCTCCTCAGTCCCAACCCAACCCTTTTATACCGTTAGTCCCTTCATCAACGTGCCATGCGAGGAGGGAATTATGGTGAGTTTGATTGTTTATTGATATCATACGACTGCAAGAATAACTGTCGGACGTCCTCGAATTTACGCCAGTCCCGGGCTCGTCTCTCAAGTTTGAACCACATCCCACCCTCACCATACGCAACGTGTTAACATCGGATGCGAGACGAGAGAGCGGGTATCTTGAGTTTCCCTTTCAACACCTGCAATTCTCTCATCCCCTCTTCTGAGTTCTTCCTCCTTTCGTTTTCGCTTTCGACTGGAGGGCTGTATAGTGTACGACCCTCTGTTCGACAACTTCGTATTGGCAAGGCAAAGTGCGTTTTCATTCTATGGCCTAAGGCCTTTCCACGGTCCACTCACTCACTCACTCACTTGTAGTTTAGACCCTTCCACGACGTATAACTCTAGTTCAGTAATTTATAGGCTTGTTCCTTGGACTATCAAACCACTTCCTCACTGCTACGAGTCGTACCGCTCATCTTTTAGTCCTCTCCGGTACAGAATCCAAATCGATTGGATACGGAACTTATGATTGGTCTTCAGACTAGTGTGTGATGCTGTGAGTGAAGAGAAGGAAGCAGAGAATGCAAGCACGTTCTTGTAGCTCTGTGTGTGCACTGATGATGTTGAAGTGTGGGCAAAGGTTGGCAGACCTTTGGGCCCCAGCAAGACTCCCTTCGTCGCAGTATGCGCAGTCAGCTGTGATACCCAAAACTGTAGGAGTGCAGCAACGCATCCAGCAACTGCAGATACCCAAAAACGGAAGGAGCTGCTACAGGCCTCATCTTGCTGCTACCTAGCAGGACCCTACTGCCCAGAAGCTATGATGGTGTTGATCATGAGTCGTGAATGTTGTTTTTCAGACTGAAATAATGTTTGTCTATAATGCAATCAAAGGTTTAGTACTGAGTAGAATGGTACCATGCAGGTGCAAGTCTTGATATAGTGCCTATGTGGGTCGCAGTGGGTGCAAGTCTCAGTGAGACAGTCTATGTGGGTTGCAGCAGGTGCAAGTCTCAGTGAGATGGTCTATGCAGGTCGCAGCAGGTGCAAGTCTCAGTGAGATGGTCTATGTGGGTCGCAGCAGGTGCAAGTCTCAGCAAGACAGTCTATGTGGGTGTGAGTCTCAAAAGAGACAATTTATGCAGGTGCAAGTCTCTGATGGAGACAGTATATGTGGGTGCAAGTCTTAGTCACAGTGGAGATGGTCTAAGCAGGTGCATGCCTCCAAAGAGGCAGCTATGAGGGTGCAAGTCTCCAAAGAGACAGCTAATGTGGGTTGCAACAGAAGGACAAGGGCCATTATATGAGGAAGTTGATGCATCATGTTAAGACAAAGCCAAATTATACAATGGGTCTCATAGTATAGCACAGGTATGGAGATAGGATGTGTTTGTGTAGAATGAGAATAAAACGAGAATAAAAGACACACCAGGTCAACACTGAGTGACGCCAACTGGGCCAACCACTGACTTCATGCTGGCTGCAGTTGACTGTCTCCTAAGATAGGGTCCTGTTAGCCAGTTGAGAGGTCAGCTAGTGAGACAGATTGTGTAGTGGTTTCGAGCCTGCAAAAAGCTCTCATCAGGGGCTACCGCCACCCAACCACCTGCACTTCCAGACAGCTCCAGCTCATGACCTTCCGAGAGGGTGTTTCACGGTTGGGCAGATTCCAATTGTGCAAGATAGAGTCTTCACCCCAGCAAAGCTTCAGATCCATGCGGCGGACGACAAGGGTGGATGTTCTTCTTCGCCCTCGTCCTATTCGATTTCCACTCCTCGAAATGATAGGTACCCTGCCTCTTGATCATCTGCCTTCTCTCCTTCTAGCCACCCAGACTTCTCTTGCCACTTCTCAGGTATGGCCTAGTAGATGAAATAAAAGAAGAAAGGAGAGAGGAGAGAGCTAACAAATAGCTTGAGGCTCGAGGATGGGCATGTCGACTCTGACCTAGGTGATGCAGTGAAGAAGAGAAAGGATGGCCGCATCACGTGTCTGTCCGAAGACCTCAATCTGTTTAATGCTCGTACCTCATGCAGCTCAGATTCACAAACACATGCAAGAGAAGCTCAGATGATTGTTGTTCCTGGTACAGCACCTGGACGTTTTGATCACTCGTCTTATGGATTGAACTCTCGGGCTTATATGTATGTTATGTTATCTTTATAGGTCAATCTCACTAGATTGGTGGAGATTACAGTTGAGTCTTGGAGGAGGAGTGTGAGGGTTGTCGTTGGGGTTAAGAACGTTGGGGTAGGTGGCTTGGCGCTTGGTGGGCACTAAGGCTTAACTTATGATGACATTATCGATAGCTCTTTTCATTTACTTGACCCTTCATCAATGTGTACCAACGTCCTCGGGCTCTACACTGCCCACTGTGTCTTCTCCATGAATCAGAGCTGTCATTGCTCTTTGGGGTCCCGGTATCATTGCAGACAGAGTCGCAGTGGGACAAGAGCTAGAGATGGCTAGAGGGGAGTGTGGTGTAAGGTTGTAACACGTTCTCTATAGACTATACCCCCTGCCCTCTACTTCCTTCATTCTCAAACAACATAATCCCTTTTCACTTTACCCCACATCCTTCCATTCCACACCTTCACCAAGTGACTCAGATGATGACTCGTATTTACTCCCACACCTTCCCTTTCTTGTCATCTCGCAGTTTTGATGTCTTCCTCAGTTTTCGTACAATGACAGCTTCCTTACCCGGATGGGAACAGCCTACTTACCTCTGGAGACCTGGACATTATCTGGAAAATGTCACCAGAAATGGGGTCAGAAAGGCCGTGTTTTTATTCAAATTCAGCGCCTACCTCCCAAAAATTTTCCCAATGCTTATGGAATTCCAGTGGGCTTTCAGGGGGTCCTGGGTGCACGCAGGGATGCTCGGGCTGCATGCGAATTCAACGTGTTCTTGGGTGCCCACCATCTTTCTTTCTTTCCCCCATCATTGCCACTCGTCCAGTCATCGTTGACTTTGTGTATAAATATATTCGCTATGCAGATAAACCACCCCTCTCAATCTCGTCCTGATCTGGCAAAGGAGCAGGAAAATTCAATTGATTCTGGCCCAGTGAGAGCTCAAGATCAGTGAGTTTTGTTTCTTTGATAGCCGCGAGAAACTGACCACTGACGATGACTTTACATATAAAATTATTCAATCTAGCTCTGATCTGGTGAAGCAGCAGGAGCATTCAGTTGATTCTAGCTCAACTAAGGCTAAAGATAGGTAAGTTTTGTTAAATAGGCTGTCAGTAATGGACCACTGACGAATGCTCATGAATAGTCAGAGCGCAGAAGCAGCTGCCATCTCAGCAGTCCAGCAGCCTGAGAGTGCTACCTCATCCACCAAGCTGTGAGTGACCTATTACGCATTCCATGTATGCCGCAGGCTCAAATTCATTGTATACTGTATGAATAGGAATGTGCTCACTGCCTCTTCCAACTTGAGGCTTACCAATACTAATATCACTGTAGTTGGTAGAGATATGCACCAGCACTTCTTTCTGCCAAAAGATGATAAAGTCACGGCAGAGTTGTGGCAGATGCTGAGTGTCTCGTCTGATCCAATCAAAATTCCGTTCTTCTATTTCTTTTTGTTCCCCCCTGTGCCAGAAAAGGAAACATTTAGCTGTCAGCTAGTGAATTAGTGACACCTAGCACTGCAGTGACACCATGTATAATACTACTACTACCGGAGTGACCTCATGCGGTGCAAAGTGATGTCCCTTCGAAGTTCTTATTTAATTTGGAAGAGGGTCATATAACCATCACCCGCCCGTGTTGTGCATGTTTTTCTCCATGTATCACCTCTGTTCAATGACGAAATGAGTTAATGTATATATATGTTGAATTCCATCTTGAAAATATTTTACAGCTGAGTATGCACGACAAGAGTGGGACATGTAAACAGCCACATTCCAAACTACCACTATAAGTAACATTCCCATTCATGCTGGTGATAAACAGCGGCCTCCCTGCCCTCGCCATCTACCTTCTCTTCGTCTAACACCTGTTCATCTTATCAGGAACTCTGCGCTCTCAAGTTAAATCTGACGCGAACGAGTTACAACCTCCCACCACCCACCCCTCTGTCCCATCATCTCTAGCTCTCATTCCACTCCGACTCTGTCTGCAACAACATCGGCACCGAAGGACACCTCTGAACAAATTTGAAACCTAGAAGCAGACTGCAATGAGGAAGATCTGGTTCATTTGAAATTGGTCTGTGCGTATTAGTGGCGGTCAGTTATGCCGATTTGAGGACTGATGCAAGGTCCGATTCAAAAGACGATTTGAAGTGATTTGAAGTGCTGCATCACTTTCTGCATCGCTTGATCACATCTGTCGGTCAGATATGCATTGAGATACAGAGTTGCATCTGCTCTTTTATGCTGTATCTTAGTGACTTATTTAGTTTATTTATGTGTGACACTACACATCCTGCCTCAGGCTCTCATATTAGCTCAATCCATGCCAGAGAGACATTCTTGTTGTCCTCAAGTTCAAAAATTAATTTCTACATACTTGCATTACTATCATTTATGGGCAAGGGCCTGTCAACGTTGCCAACGCTCACTTAGCCACAAACTGAAAAGGGACAGTGGCTTATCATCTATGTCTGTGGCCTTATGTCAGCTGCATCGGGATTTTGAATCGCAATGCAAAGCGTTGAAGCGGCTCTGGAGGTGCTTCAACGCTACAATTCGATTCAAGCGATTCATACCTCTTATCAGTACAGAGGAGTACACTGGAGTACGGCTGCTACCCCAGCTTCCGCTCTCCAGTACTACTGGGTTGGATCCTCTCCAGTGCACTTTAGCCCCATCCCTTTCATTGCCTCGCACTTGACGTCCTCCTCGACTCCAATTACGAGAAATTCCCAAATCCCCAAGGGCCAAGGCAGGATGTCATTGCTCCAGGTATATGGGAGTTGAAAAAAAAAACATATCTTAACTTATTACGTATCTCCTATACATTGAGATTTAACTATCTCACTGGAACATCAAAATCACAGTAGCTCTCAAAACCGCATAACCAGTGAGACTACAAGAGATGAAGTGAATCCGAAGAGGGCTGGGAGCATTCATAAGCTTATAAGACAGAAGATGAGGATGAGTAGTGTTATGCACAATGACCAGAACTCCAAGCCAAATGTCTTAAACTATTTAAAGAGTGGAAGGTGAATGGCGCTGCGTATGTTATGTTACATACCAAGGACAAACGACTATAAACTGATGTTGACAAGGATCCAAGAAGCTGAAGGCGCGTTGACAATAGGTATTGGATTAGTGGCCAAGTTACTTACTGATAGGGGTGTATTATGAATATCATGTACCTGATAGCAGTGCAAAACATTTATTTGTATCATTAACAGGCATTGTGACCTTCTTTCCTTCACTAAATGCATGTGAGCCTAACCAAGTAATACTTAAAGAATCCAAGGTCCCGAGTTCCTAGGCTTACTATTAGAGGTGTCACTCATGATTGGACAGTTTGAGGATTATGAAGGATTAGGAACCAGTGACAGAATTGAGGTGCAGAGCGTGGTTGGACATGATGAGCATATAAGGTACATAGGTGAGTACTTGTTAGTACATTGTGAAGGAACGCTCAGAATATACTTACAGTGTCTAACTGCGCACAGACTTGGAATCCCATTCAACGGCTTAGGAGAGTTCAGTGATCTATTCTTGTGACCTAGATGTGCTACAGTCAAGGTTTGAATTGATTCACTGTATTCTCAGTGGGGAGTTGAGCTCAAACCCTGAATACGTTCATAATGTTCAGCTTACTGCGTGCGAGCCAGCACCAGTATCCCACTTAGTGTAAGTATACATTGTGCAGTGAAAGAGGATAAAGTGCAACCAGTTTTGTTCAAAACTAGTCAGTGAAGCCCGAACTATTGAATTACAGCCATAATATTTGAATTAGGGGGTCAACTGACTCAGATAATGATTACAAAGCAACTACAAATAGACAAGAGACAATTCATTGAACTACCAAAAGAATGTGATTAAAACTACTAAATGAACCTGAGCAACAGTAATTGAACCAGAGCAAAAGGAAAGGAATTGAACTATAGAATGAACTTGAGCAGAAGTAATTGAACTAGACAGAATTGACCTATAGAATGAACTTCAGCAGAAGTAATTGAACCAGACACAAGGCAATTGAACATGAGAAGAATTGATTGAACTAGGCATGAGACAATTGAACCTGATAAAATCCATTGAACTAGGAGGCACCCAGGACAAACTAGAGGAACTGCAATTGAACTGAATGACTAAGACATGGTTAACTGGGAAAAACTAGAGACTTACCGAATGAACAGCACATGCCATTGACTGAGGTTCCTCCGATCACCTATGCTTTCGTTTGGATGGACGTGTAGGGGGATCCTGTAAACCGATACAGTTACCAAATTCATCCCGCTTCACCATCTTTCTGCACACCTCATCAACCTCCACAAATCCCAGACCAGCTACCCAGCTGAGCACCACATCTTCACCTTGAATAACCGTAATAGGGTGATGGCACCTCCAACCCTTAGGTGGTTCCGTGCTCCAAAGAGTTTCTTCATCCCAGTCCCAGTCCCATGCTGATGCTTTTGAGGCTCAACTCATATTACCAATTGGCCCATCTGACAGTTGCTTGTGTTTGTTAGGAGCTGAAGGTGATACCACACCCTCCGAGGTATGAGTGTGTCTTGACAAACAGCGCAACTTGTTTGTCATGCCGATAGCACCACCATCTCCTCCACCCGTCTTTCTTCCCCTTCGCCTGGTTTTTGCTACTCCCTCCTCTTTTCCATCATTAGCTACACCCTCGCCATTCTCAGTACTCCCTCCCCCATCATTCTCCAACACCACACTGGGTAGCGGTTCATTCCCGCTTGCACTTTTTGCCAAGTCATGCACAACTCCCGCTACAATGGCGCTGTTCATTGCCTGGGTACCTGACACAAGAACGCCCACCTGATCTGTACCTGGAGCATCTCCTGCACCATCCTCCGCCTGCTTGCTCCCCTGTAACTCCGTGCAGTCATCCAACGTGGGTTCGACAACTCCTGCACTGTCCTGCTCCCTGCCATCCTTCTCCAGCTCCACAGAATCACCTCCTGTACGCCCTTCATCTCCGTTACCCTTCTCTGCCACAGAACAATCGTTGGCGATGTGTTCGTCACCCGAGGACGCCCCTTCGAGCTCCTGCGACCTCACACTTTCCTTGCCATTCAACCGCTCATCTCTCTCCACCTTGCCATTCGAGCTCTCTTCTCTTGCCTCACCATTTGACCCCTCCTCTCTCTTCTCCTCAGATTGCTCTCCTTCGCTTTCTGGGGCCAGTAGCTCCTCACTGGCACGCATACTATCATCATCTACAGCTGCCTGTTCAGCTAGCCAGCTCTGGATGACGGGCTTCGCATAAAACACGAAAGGCATGTCTGCCTCAATTCCTGAGTTTCATTGAAGGAAAGTATTGACCTCGACAATATTGGGTAGCTGCATAGAATTGCATCCCGCTAATATTCTTGGCATCTTGTACTTCGATGTGTCGTAATACAAATCCGGGTGGTCGCATATGTCTGACCATGGAATACTCGGCATAACTGAATTGCTCGGCCAACTATAATCTAACAATTGTGTCAACCATCAGCAATGAAGGATCTAGTTGTTCCTGAAAACTTACCCCACACCTTAGAAAAATACATGAAATAGAGTTCAACCTGTTTGCTACCCTTCAAGTCTTCAAAGTTTATACTCGGAAACACCGGTACACCACCGGCGTTCATAGGAATGATGATCGAAGTCGAAAGTTTCGCGGCCTCTGAAGGACCTGATTGACAAGGGTCAGTATATGAAAATCCGAAGCTGACATACACTTACTTAGAAATGCACCAGCCCAGGTAGCATATCTCTGCAGGTAATCTGAGTCATCTGTGAACATAATCCCTTTCAGTTTCGAAGCAGGATCAATGGGTAATCTAGAATAAGATGAGTACCAGTTGTTAACATCATTACCAACACACTCACAGGCTTGCTCGCACACCATTGGGGGTCTTGTATGCCATTATCAGCTGCATACTAACTTCACCGATGCATCTTGAATCTCGCACAGCACCTAATGTGCTCAAAGCCGCCCTCAAGAAGTTCTGCTGATTCCTTTCAATTCCTATTAAAGCATGCACAATTCCAATAAAGAATAGCGGAACTTACAGTTCAATATCTTCCTTAGCCTCCTTTGCCAACCTCTCATATTTCTCCTTGATTTTGCCCACATACAAGTCAGACACTGCCTGTTGAAAGCACGCCCCGTTGTTACTCGACCCCTCCTCAGACTTGCGATGCTCCTTAGCCCTCACCTGGATTTGTTCCTTGTTTTCACAAACAAACAACTCCCAGCCCGTCTGGGCTGTTTGGAATGAGAAAAACACTGAAGACGCTTTGGTGGGGTCTCCTTCAAAAGACAAATCACCCTGGGCCACATTCGAGGACGAACTGGATGGTGTTGTAGTTGCTGTCGGTGCAGTATTCAATCTGTTGGGTACGCATGTTGCCTGAGCCTTGTAACCACGCATGCGATAGTTCTTGAACACGTCCTTAATCTTCTACAAATAAATAGTTGCCATCAGTCCCAATATGCATATGAAGAGAACAGGAGAAGAACAAACTTTGATCAAATCTGTCTGTGATCGTGCTTCTTCGAACTCTGGAGCCTCAGAAAGAATTCTTACAGCGACGTCGTTCATCCATGTCAACAAATCTTCGCTTGTTTTCTCGCGGTGTCACTTGCTCAGAAGGTTGTTCTCATCCATACACTCGGCCCACAAGGGAATCAGCATGCCGACGCGTGCTCTTTGCTCCTTGCTCAGAGTACTTTTGGCACCTCTGGACGGTGCAGCTGCAGTGATGAAACTAAGACACATTAGTGTGTAAATGAAGACCCACTCACCATTCATATCTAGTGGCTCTGTCAAGAGCACCGTTATCCGAGGGTCGTCTGGCGTGCAAGTCATGGGGTGGAGACACAAATGAAGGTCAAAAGCAGAGGGAAACTCCAAGCTCTTGAACGCAAAGTATTTCTGAAACAAGTTCTCTGCAGCCGCTTCCAGTTAGGCGGTCATCGCATAAATTTCAGGTACTGTGGTTTTTTTTTTTTCCATCTCATAAGCCACTTGAATAGCTCCATCTCACTTGTTCATCTAGTTTCATGCTTGGATCTTAGCAGAAGCAATCACAAACAAACTTCACCTCAACCGATTCCTTGAGTTTTTGACCCATGAAATATTTTCTCCTTATTTTAGCGCGAAAAGTTGAAAATATATAAGCATTGAGGTTTCCAGATCTGGTACAGCTCTTGAACATACACTCTTTACAACACACAATACCCTTTCCCAGTTTTCTATTCGATACCATGCATAAAGAAGCCTATGTCACTTGTTATGGAGAGGTTGCCCTAGTCTATGATGGCAACAAGAAAACAATGGCAATGGCCATTGAGCGCGACTTGCGCTGTTGGCTCCGACCTATCACTCCCCCTCCCTGAACAGGTGAGGATCTTAAGCTGGATACTGGTGACCGAAATCTCTCTAACATCAGCCGCTGGTACCGAGAGGTGCATTTTTCTGTCTGTTCTTCGCTACTTCTGCTAACTCCCCTTATTTCAGACTCTTGTTGAAGGTCGACAGTCATTCTGGGTCGACTGCTCATATGTTACTGACACGAACTTGCAACAAAGTCATCCCCACCTCTTCCAATGAGGCAAGATCGCAGACTTAATTCGATATTGGCACCAACTCAACCACCCCACTCCCATTTCTCTGCAACGTAACAACAGTGAAACTACCCCATCCACTCCATCCAATAATCGTAGGCCCCAACGTCCTCACCCTTATCGTACTCTGAGCAAGATGTCGTCAGTGCGGTCCTCTCCTGCGTCCTCAGCATCGTCTTCCTCACCTCCTCGACCAACTCCTCGACCTCGCTATGGAGGTGCCTCATCACAACTATCTCCAGCATCATCTACCTTCGCTTCACCCTCTGCTGATACGATCTACAATCCTCTGACGCTCCGATTCTGGCTTTGTGTGAGTACTTTCTGCTTTTGGCTTCATCGTGGCTAAGGGACCAGGCAGAACGGGCAACCAGCCATTCGTGTCATTGTTACCGCCAAAAGCAACTGATTCTCTCTCGATTCCCATAAGATCTTGCTGGGGGGGAAAGAGATCGAAATGAGTGACAGCTTCGAGGTCTCCAAAAAGAATAATGTTGACTGGACACACATTACCTGGGCGACCGACCTCAGGTTTGACCCAGGAGATCTGATTCTGTTCAGAAAGGTTGGTGTGACTCATACACCAGGCTGGGTTGAGGCTATCCAACAATTTTGATTCAGGAACTAACCAAGATTATTTTCTCTCAGTACATAGTACATTCGCGATTAGTATAGCAATGACATACCGTTTAGTCATTACAACTTTCACTTGAGCTCGTATTTCTACCATTACAAATTCCCTTCGTTTATTTTTCTTTTAGTACGTTGTCTATTTGGAATTAGCATATAATCACATACCACTTAGTCTGAAACTTGCTCGTAGTTTGACAATCAAACAAGTGTTCGTAGTCTGGAACTTGCTCATAGTTTGACAATCAAACAAGCTGTACGATCCTTTCATTTATTCTCTTGTCAGTATGTATTATTGCTCAGAATGAGTGCGAAATAACATACCTCCAGGCAAGGCACCCGATCTCTAGCATTTACCCCAATATCTGCATAGCCCGCGCATATTGAGCAAGTTGGGAAGGTGGAAATTCTAGCCCAATATGTACATTTCCGGCACGTAGTAAGGCCGGGGGGCATACACAATGGTGCTCCTCAATTGGCTGGAGTGCAAGACAGGGGGTCATAAGGGTCGACTACTTGGCGCTACCGTCACAACTCTGCTCCATTCAAGATGGTATTCTTCTATCAGTGTATCACCTGGCCGATATTGGGGTTGGAAAATGACACTAAGTCATTTGCTCACCCGATGCGTAGTCGTTGAGCCCTAAGAACCACACGAAGTGGTCTGAAGGGTTGGATGAAGGGAAATGTTAGATCAACTCGAGCAAAATTCAAAATCGGAAGATAACTTGGACAAATAATATCATGTGACTGAAGCAGATACGCATCATCCAACGAATGACTCATTCTCGTCTTGTCTTCGTACTCTCTCTGCTCACGACTTCATGTTGTCGAGAGCAGCACAACTACGAGTTGAGCAGCTCATGGCTGCGCACCGTTTACTACATCTGAACTGCTTCCAGGTATCATATGTATCTGAACCCCACTGCATACCATCACCACCTTCCCAAAAGATTCAATTTTGTCGATCTTATAACGAGCTTCCAAGCGAGATTTCCAATACTGAGACTTGCAATATACCTTCACACTGCTCTTCTCAAATCAGGGTCATTGGGCACTTCAGCAACAATGGATCGATGGTTGCGCATGATGCGCTCATTTGTCTTCATGTTGTATTTTTCTACCACTTCCGATTTATCCAGCTGGTCCCTACTCTGTGTAAATGGTTTGTTTCACATTATTTTTGTCCTACCCTTACAGATCCTGATGAATTCTATAGATCATGTACCCATTGGACCCCCCTGGCTTGTTTGGCAAGGAGAGAAAGGAGGGATTCATGTCTTTTAGCTGCTACATCCCTACCATTTTCGTTCCATGGACTATTGTCGTTTGCTCGAAATTGTGTTCAAAGCCTATATTGTTAGTATTACAGGCTTGCCGCAACCTGTTCAGCAGGATGCTGGCTGCCAGCTCGTTTGCTACACAGATGCTGGCTGGTTGAATTGGTCACTAGCTGGAAGCAGTGTCTGCACCATAGGTGATCTCTACATTCTTTGTTCGTACTTCACATTGACATTCTTGTTGGCCAGTGTGAGAATCCTCAGCACACTGCTTACCTCTGTGCTCTCGCTGTTCGTCAACGGTCAGATACCTCGTATTATCAGCAAGGCATACTCAGTATTTTCCTTGTATTCTATGAACGCTACACTCTTACATGCTGGTCTGACTCTCATCAGCCTACATCTTGGTTGAAGAAGTGTGTGCCCATGGGTCCTCTTCCACCACCCGATCCTCTCCCGTCTTTTGTAGAAGGTCTGGAACGACTGACACATTCAGCTTTCTCTGAATTCGTCACCATCGCTGGTTATCCAAGGCTCGTAAAACCCAGACGCAAGCCTCTCCCTCGACGCCTGAGGTTCGTGGAAACACTATTCAATAGGGTTGAAATGCCTCCTCTCATTGCGTGTAAGTTCTGCTAAATGTGTGATTTTTTTCAACTTGACTTATTTGATTCATAAAGTAGATACAGTTATGGATGAGGAGGAGACAGATGAGGTGAATGAAAGGAATGAGTTCCCATCTCAGCCTGAGATTATCGACCTCACAGGGGATGACTAATGGCTAGTGGCTGCAGCGAGCTCTACAATACTTTTATACTACATACATAATCGAAAGTTATGTGTTGTGCTCGGAACATTCTGAAAGAAGTATCAGCCCCAATTTGTTATCATCAATCCTACAAACAACTCCACTCCTTGCCAATGGCTACTTTAAGCGACATGATCTCTCTGCACTAAAGGAGGGGTGGGCATTTAATCTGGGGCATGATGGGGCAGCCTGTGGAAGCATGGCAACAACATTCCTCATCAACGTTGTAGATACGAATGGTGTTCATGCTACAAGGGTTAGATATTGTGGTTGTTGAGGGACACCGCGGAAATGGGAGCAGCTATTTGCAGCTAATCTCTTTCCCGGTTCAGTTTCAGACCCTGGGACTGCATATACCTTTAGATTGCTATGCGAGTTTCAAATACATTCTGAAGCTTCTAAAAAAAATGCTTATGACTATGCTCGAGCTCTGGCGCAGCTCACAGACTTCACCTTTCCACATAAGGTACTGCGTGTCTACAATAATTTCCAGCTCGTTGCACGTATATGGCCTTATCTGAGAGTGAACAAATGGTGTGGTCAGGGCCATGGAATTGACAATATCTTACCACATCAGCCTCCTGGTAACTTGGCTGTCTATTGCCCTAGTTGTCCCGAGGAGAATGTAAATATGGAGGAGGGATGGGAGCAGACAACGGAGGATCTTAAACATCTGCATTCCTGCCGAAGGACCATTGATGGGAACTTCCAGCTGAATCACTTCAGCAAGCATCATGACCCTAATGACGTGTCCATGTACGAAGGCCAATCAATCTTCCCCAGACACAATGTAGAGCAGAAGTATATTTCCAAGGTTCCACAGCTACAGAGGGATCGAAAGCAAGTGGTAATGGAGATGACAAAAGGACAAGATGAATCAGTGGAGCAGAAGAAGCTGAGGAGGATGGAGGCAAGAAGGCTGAGGGAAGAGAAAGCGAATTGCAGCTATTTAAATGCCATAGATAAGCAGAATAAGAAGAAATTCAGGGGTATGGACATCACGGGCATGGTAAATGTTATGTGTGATCATGCAGTATCAGAGGCTATGGTTGACTTACGGCTTGGCGAACAGTTTGCAAACACAGACCTTGCACTCAGTCATGCAATGACCTGCCATGGTTTTACCAAAGGCAAAGTACCAGACCAAGTGCTCAGTTATGACAGTCAATGCAATTACTGCATTCATCTACTTGACCGTTTCTGCCAATGGTTCCCATGACTTGCATACCTCATCAAAGACATACGATTCACCATACCAGCTATGCACGTATGGAACCATCTTGACATGTGTATGTACCCGTTTGCTGCAGCATATAAAAACTGTGTTGGTCATTTTCACGGTGAAACGGCAGAGATGATATGGGCTGAGCTGAATTTGCTGGGTGTATGTGTCCGACAGATGAGCAACGGGCATCGACAAGACATCATTATTGAAATGGTGTTTGCATGGAATTCACGAAAGGTCTTGAGTATGGGATATCAGCTGCAGAAGGATTTAGAGTATGCAAAGAAGAAATACTTTCAGTCCAGGGAAAATATGTGAGCTTTGTGTATGATCTACTATGACAGACTGGAATTCTGGAATGCAGAGGACTGGTCACTGAGACCTGACACAAAGCTCAAGCGACTTGTCCATTCCGTATATGCACAGGAACCAAATAAGGCATTGAGTTTCACGCAGCTGATTCAAAGGATGTTGAAGTCTGAGAGGGTGATCCTGTGTGGCTCAGGATCTGTAATAAAAGAGTGTTTGATTGGACAGTTTCTTAAGGAGGCTTTATTCATTCAGGATGCACAGGCTGACTTGAAATGTAAAGCCAAGCAATTACAACATACTGGCCATGTAGTAGATGAGAAGGCGGAAGAGGAGGTAATTGAAAGGAGAATAAAGTTGATGCGTCGGATTGAAGTACTGCGCAAGCACCAGGCTGTTGTGATGCCAAGTGTTGAGGACCTTGTTTGTACTTCACAGCCTTGTCAGCCAGAAGATGAAAATGTTGGAATTACTTCGATGTATATTGTGGAATTACACTCAGTCAGCATTTGTATATGCTCACTCAGCTATCTCATGCAGAGCATGAGGAACATAGTCAGATGAACTAGGAATACACATGTAGAATACTCACTTATTAGTTAGTATCAGCTCTACTAGTATTAGAGCACCTTATGCTACATACTCACGTATGACAGTTACATATGCTAGCCTCGCGTAGTCTTACTCAGTACTTACTTGGCATTATATCTTTAGATATGCCCTATGCCCTATGGTAGATAAGCAGCATGTATATAAGTACCTTGGAGTCCTCCCTAAGAGGACAAGTTGAATTACATTCATCTTTACTTGTCTACAACTTACAATTGAGCTCTTGCTCCTCAAGTTATACTCGGTAGGTATTTACCCAACCGCTCTAAGGCTAACACCTTGCTGCGCTCTCAGGTTATGGGCCCCGGCACATCAAGACGATTCTGATGTCACTCTGGTCATCATCTACATTGACCGAAGATCGCTGATGTAGTCGGACATGTGGTTACAGGTAACAAATCATAGATCACTTATTTTTGGTTACGGGTAGTCTTGTTACTTTGACTCAACATGACTAATCTGGGATGCTTAAATTTTCTCCCATTAAGCATTTTACCGTACATAGGAAAACGAACTGTTGGCACCAATGTACCTTTGCGGTGACGGTGTTTAGTCCATCCAGAGACAATCCCAGTAGTCAGCCCGGTATTCTGGAGGTTAGGGCCTTAGTGCCTCACAACTGCGTTTTTATGTAGAATTATACAAAATCTACATTACCTACAAATGGAAGTACTTGTAGATACAGTACATACCATTCCGCTTCAGATCATAAGTCCCTTAAACGGATTATGATTTGGTAGCCCACATGTTTATACTCGGAAGCATGCTCGCTCTCGGACCTTCGGGTGTTTACGCCGAGAGATGCTTTCATGGAAGGACATAGTTCTGCATCTATAGGCATTTCACCTATGACGTTTGGCCATTAAGCTCGGCATCATGAACTACTATACTGTCGGAGGTGGCCTGAAAGCATGGCTGTTCCAGGAGACAGGACTTCTGCCTAGAAGTATACATGATCAGGTAACCTTATCAGAAGCCTATTCCCTAGATCTGAAGATTTATTACGTATTGCATGCAGGGGTGATGAGACCCTGATGCATGATGGAACCGCGATCTTATGATTTGTCCTCTGATCAGATCTCCCAGAGATTTGTTCAAAAGGATATACATCATGTGACAAATGACGTTTTGATTGCTAGTGTCCCTGATCTAAGATCGAGCTGGTGCAATTCTCTTCGTGAGGATATTGACCACCTTCTCTTTCTATAGAACTCAAACACTTTAAACAAGCAAACAATGTCTTCTGAAAAATCCTCCGGCTCTTTTTCTCAGGTTCCCAACCTCACCATCAATAACTGGATTCAGTTCGAACATTTCATGACAGCCTTCCTTCAAACTCAAAAGCTTGATGCTTATTTGAGGGAGGATTATGAAAGGCCCTTTGAAACTATTCTTATTGAATCAGTACCAGCTACAGCTACTACGGCTGCTATCCCAGCCAGAACTGAACATAATCCAGAATTTGACAAATGGAACGATGGGAACTCTCAAACTCTTGGTTATATCAAACTTCGACTCGCTATGCATTTCTTGAAAAAGTTAAAAAACATGAAGGAGGATATCAAAGTGCGGCTCTTACCTGGAAAGAACTTAAAATGATCTTTCACAGGAAAAATGAAATGGAACAATACAATGACTTACAGGCAGTCCTTCGATTCAGAATAAGGGAACATCATGAACCCGCTGAATCATTGGATAAACTCTGGACTCTGTTTGATAGACTTCATGAATATGAAGACATCAAATTCTCGGAATCCATGAAAATTTATACATTCTATAATGCCTTACCAAAGTCATGGAAAAATCAAATTTCCACTTTCATTCAAACAACTGGATCTACATATGCGGATGTTCGTAATGCTGTAATTACTGAACAAAATATTTGCAAACGGGATAATGGACAACAGGTCAATTCAGCTCAAATTACTGGACTTAAACGTGCAGATGGTAAAAAACCTAGTTGGTGTCCTTTCAGAAACTTTAAACCTAAACCTCAGAACCAAAACAATGGTAACAACTCATCTTCGCCGGCTAAGCCAAAAAAGAAGAAGAGATATACCAGAAAAGGTTCAAAAGGAAAAGGAAAAGCCAAAGCCAAGCACACTAATGCAGTAAATTTCGCTTATGTCAATATGGTGGGAACTAGTAAACCTGACAAGGAAGAAAATCCATTCTTCCAAGAATTTGTCAGACAAAACCCACAAGCCACAGAAGAACTGCGTGCACCAGACAGACATCAAAGAGCTGAAGAAATTTGGCAGGAGTATATTCGTGAAAGCCACAATACATCTCCACAAGAATTTGTAGAAGGATCATCTTCTCAACCAATAGATCGTCGAGAAGCTCATGAAGATCCAATCAATCCTTCTACAGATCCTAATCTACGCCTTACCAGGGTAACTCCCACTAGGCTGAGATTAAGGATCAATACACCTGCCATTCCACCAAGACCATCCACGCCCGTACCTCCATCATATCTAGCCAGTGTTATTAGCCGCGAAATGTTTACGTCTGTCATTATACAGACAATGCAAGAAATATCGAATCAAGAAATTGATTCAGCTTCCACATCATCAAGTAATCTGCATCTAGAAATAACCAGGGATCATGATATCCCTTTTATATCTGCAGATCAAGCAATGATTGATGACGTATTAGCCGAGGAAGCACAAGCCGAAGAAGAAGAACCATTGATGGTAATGCCACCATTATCATATAGAATGATCTCTGAAGAAGTCACAGGGGAATTCCGAAACGATGGAAGAAGAAGCGAGAAGACAGGAATGCGAGACGTTCTTGTCGATGATGCACCAGCAATTACAGAACCCTGCAGAACAACATCTGATTCCACAGAATCCACCCCAAAGTCTAATAACAAGGGGAAATTGCCGGACAACAATATCATTGAATCCGCATCATCATTGCATTCAATGCAGCATCCCAAGATGGTGAAGCAGAATAGAACTATGAGTAAGAAACTCAAACATCCAGTTCAATGCTTCTCCATGGGACTCGCCACCTCCGTCACCTATGCAGACTCATCATGCCAAAGAAATAATACTGTTGGTGAACAGAAACCGTTGCAGGCGTCAGAATCGAACCAGACACAACGTGCAAGAGAGACGGGATCAACACCAAAATTTAACGCCACACCAAGTGTTCTTGAATGGGCGATGACAGGAAGAACTCCGGACACACCCCGAAAGACACATTGGAACCACTCTGACGAACGAGGAGCACGATCTTATTCAGATGCTACGAGGCCAGGTTGGCATAGAATTATTAACTGACCCAAATGGCCAGAATCAAATGTTCCAAAGAATCAGAAACGCAATCTTGAGATCCGCACCCATGAGGAGCAATCTCGAGAATCTGCTTTTTGGATCAGGCAGGAACAATTCGATCGATGACCCAATTACACGGCGCGATCTAATGATTCTCGTACTGTTTCTGATGTGGCAATCGGTATTTCTGGCAATCTTGATGAGACCTATCTTAATCCCTGGATTTGGGGAGAAAAGAACATAGAGGAAATTCCCATACACGAAGATGCTACAGGATATTATGATACCTTAGCAGACTATGATGACTCTTGGTTTGACTGGTGTGTTAATGATTCACTTTTGAACATGCATGCTCTAACAAAACATTTATATTCGGTTTCAGATCTATCTTCAAAAATTATTGCAAACATTCTTTTATCGTACAATGTTGAAGACAATGTATTAGTAGATACACAAAAAATAGACTTTGTAACAGACTTGAAAAATCTTGTTGTTTTATGTCAATGTATACTACTATCCATGAATCATAATCTGATTTCACCTCCTACCAAATATTGCATGCCACTATGTTCAATAAGAGATCGAGCACACTGGAATGAATCAACAGTTTGTTCCCAAGCATTTAAATCAACATATGCTTATTGGCTAATAGATAGCGGAACAACGATTCATCTCACGAGTCACATAGAAGACTTCTCAGAATTCGAGAATTCAGAAATGACATTAGTCATACCATCACAAGAGTGACCCACAGCCATGGGTAAAGGAGTTGTATTTATCAGACATACCTTATCAAATGGKGAGTCTGTTGTCACACGACTTAATGATGTATATTATCTTCCACATGCACCTAACCGATTATTCTCTCCTGGTGCACATGATAGTGATCTCCTTTCCAAGAAAGGGATCATGCACGTTATTAATGATGAAGGAGAAGAAATTGCTATTGGTGAACACAGCCATTTTACTGATAGACTTTATTGGATCGAATCCCAAATAGTTTATCAAAACCCAAATGAAAATTTGGAAGTATCAATGGCTGTACGTTCCATCAAACAAAACAATATGACATCTATATGGCATAATCATATGGGTCATTTATATAATGATGCTTTACATCATCTATGTGATGCTGTAAAAGGTTTTGATCTTCAGAAACTTGATCATTTATATACAGGAATTTGTAAAGGATGCACAATGGGAAAAATGACTGCAAAGTCTTATCCTAGCACCAACAAAGAACGTGCATCTGAACCACTTGAGTTGGTTTATTCCGATTTAATGGAAATGCCAATACGTTCTTATAATGGTTATAAATATACCATTATATTCCTAGATGATCATTCGGCAAAAGCCAATCCTTATCTTCTAAAAAACAAATCACCTGATGCATTACAAGTGTTTAAACATTTTAAAGCACAAGCCGAAAATGAAACCGGCAAACGCATCAAAAACTTTAGAATTGATAGAGGATCAGAATTCCTAAACAAGGAGTTTATTACTTTCCTAATGGAATGTGGAATAAAATTACAAACATCAGCTCCATATGTTCATCAACAAAATGGATGAGCTGAGCGCATAAACCGAACGCTACAGGATAAATCTGAAGCAATAAGGTTTCATGCATGTTTACCACAATCCTGGTGGCAATTCACCTTTTTGGCTGCTTCTCATATATATGATCGAACGMCAACAAAAATSCTTGATTGGAAAGTGCCGACAGAAGTTTATATGAATAAAAAACCTGACGTCAGTTATTTACGAGTCATTAGTTGCGGAGCTTACATTCACAAAACTTTAACAGAACAAAAATCAAAGAAGCTCGTACCAAAAGCAGAACCCATGACATTTAT